>LGRX02035790.1:30788-49818 GCA_001247695.2 Cymbomonas tetramitiformis
GCCACCCCGCGCGTCAGCCTCAGACCTGCCGCCTTCTTACCGCTGCCTCCTGCACCCTTCACGCACCCTCCTCCACAGCACACCCTCTCTCGCGCACCGCAGGCATCACGCACCATCTCCGCGTATCGGCCCCGCATCCCCCTGCCCCTCCACCACCTCCGCAGGCCCTACTCACGTCCAAGTTTAAGCGTGTGCAGCTTGCACTCGGAGCTTGCCACCGCCTCTGCCAGCGCCTTTGCCCCCTCATCTCCGATCTCATTGTCTGCAGCCACCCCGCCCCGCCCCATCCCCCGCTCCCCACACCAAACACCCACCCCACATATCAGCCCCCGCGGCCGGCAACTTTCGGAAGTTAGTTTGTTTTTGCGTGTAACGTTCGCACATTTTTACTTAGCTACCATAGGTTATGTTATTTTCCCGCCGTTTTGGATATCGTTGCACGGGATTGCATTTCATACCACAAAACCTTAGAAGTTGAATTCGGCAGAAACCGCACCGTGACATCTCAGCTCGGTGTCATCGCTAATCCTGGAGAGCCAGTACTGCATATCGGTGGCATCTTTTCTGTAAAATTCCAAGTCATACCGACCCACATATAGCTCAACAAAGGAATATCGCTCCGCTCCATTATCTAGGGCCATTGCACTTCCAGTACAGACTGCAAGAGTGTCCTACACCCCAGCGGTATCCGTCTCGGATGTCCCCCTTGTCTAAACCCAATACTCCTCGAGGGGCTGCAGTGGACGTACACGCTGCCCCACCTGGAGGGGGGTCCCATCTTGGCACGGTGCTTCGCTCCACCTCTCAGTCGAACGAGTCGAGCCGAGCTGCTCTGCCGCGATAAGCTGCTCGGTCAAGAACTGCCGCGTATCTCCTTGCTTGGCTACAAGCTATCTCATCTCACAGGTCCGAGCTCACGAAACGCTTCTTGGCCGCCGGTTCGCTTCCCTTGTGTGCCGGAGCCCTGTCGAGCCAACTTCCCGCAGCGCGCGTGTTTCCTTGAACTGCGGGATGTGCTGATCACGAGACGGGCATGCGTGCCTGCACTCCACAACGAGGTTTGTTAAGCAGCCAGTGCCATGGAAAATCCCGAAGTCTTGCTTATCAGCGCAACACTAGTGGCACAAACTTAGCCAGTGGCCCGGTGACAGGTCAACCGCCCTACTGGGTGTGGTCTGAGCGATCAACATGCCCGAAGGTGTATAACCTCGCAGCGCCCTACCTGGAGCCTAAGCCGACCCGGCCCTCCTCAAGGGCAAAGAAGCCCACGCGGAAAGGTACAACAACCGCGCAGTGCCCTGGCAGCCCCGTGAAAGGATGCGAAACCCTCTCAGGAACCTAGGCCACAACAGCTGGGCGTGAGACTTGAGGTGGCACCAACAGCTGCGTGCAAGGGTGCTTTCTGGAGAAGCGCGTCGCTCCGACGATATATACGATGCACAAAGCAGCTACGCCGATGACGCGGCCAACTTGCTATCGAAGAGTCCTGAAAACATCCCCGAGGGAACGCGACAGAAGGCGCACGTGTGCCGCCTAGCGATATTTTGGAACACATCGTTGAGAGAAAGCTGCATACTATACCTCGCACACGCTGGAGGGAATGCGCAGTGAGCCCCCGCGATTTCGAAAAACTTATTCGTTTAACAGAAATTCCGGTTTTCCGCTCACCCTATTTACTACACAGCAGGTTACGCAAGTTAGCCCCTATTTACCCAAGCTGCTACAAACGAGTTCAGATTTGACGTGCGCGACGAGATTGTATGGTTTTCTGCTGTTTGCTTAAGCTTACTGTACAAAACTTACCCCTCCCGCCGTCCGCTTCGCCTTATCCCCTCGCCTGTAAACGCAAAAAACACCGACACGAGGTAGATGTCCACCCACGGACTCGGATTGACAAGATACTTGTAGGGGAATTCCTGTCGGTGTAGTCGGTCTCAGTATGTTCACAGTAAAACCCCTCAGACCGTCGATTGGACGTTGGAGTCGATGAGCGTTCCTCCCGCTGCTCTGCTCGTGGCAGCGCCGCGCCGCTCAGCGGGGACGGTCATAGCTCAGCGGGGACGGTCATAGCGCTAGCGCCCCTCGCCGGCGCGGCGTGCCGATAGCGATAACTGAATGTTATGTGTCACAGTACAGCGAGCGGAGCGAGAGGTGCTGTGTCACATAACTACGGTTATGTGACAGACGGGAAAGAAGGTACCACTACGTGGTATAAGGTTTCGAACTCTGTGAGAGTTCGGCTCCGCAGTTTGATTTGGTTTCAAAGAAGGGTGTTTTTTGTGCAGTGGTTTGTTCCTTTTGCTCTAGAAGGAAAGTTTACTGATTTGTGGTAAGATATGGACGAGTTTTCTGATACGGAGTTAGGGGAGAAGATCGCGCTAGTAAAAGCGTCAGATCGTTACGCTTCGTATAAAGCGAAGCTCTCGGCCGAAGTCCCGGAATTATCCGAAAGTGACAGAGCGATTCAGTCGTATCTTGCCACGTTAATTTGCGAACAACGCAGTAGAGCAGCAACGAGTTGTCGTAATGTTGACGCGATGTTGCAATCGGTGGTGGCGCAGCCCACTAGGAGAAAGCTCCAGCGCCCTGTCTCGTGGGCGTCAGGAGGATTTGTTCACTTGGGAGCAAGTGGTTCAAAGTTGGAAGATTTATCGTGCAAGCGTCAGTTTGATGTAGTGGATAAAGCCGACTCCTTTTTCTTCAAAGCAAAAGCAGAATTGGACTCGTTGTCGCAAGAAGGTTTTTCAGAAAACGGAGTGCGAGTTTTAGAAGAGGTGAACGCAAAATTGGAGGCGGCTATGAAATGGTCGGAGGACCAAGCGCAGATTTTCAGTATCGCTTTTCACTACGGGTGGCCAGTAGCGAATGAGTTTGAGGAGGAGCCGGTTGTTCAAACCGAGGAAGATCAACAACGCCTTAAAAAGGCGAAGAAAGTAGTGGCTGAAAGCCAAGCAAGGAAGGCGAAGCCTTAGAAGCTTGCGTGAATCGAATGAAAGAGACTAGCTTCGAGCTGTCTTAAGATGATTTCAGAAGTTGGATTGTCGTTGTTAGAACAACGTTAGTTGTTGCTAGACCGGGCTTCAAGCTTTGGTAAAATGGCTTAACGCCTGGTCGACTCGGCTTATCGCTGTGTTGAGTATTCTGGAATGAATGTTGTTGGCTTAATGCTAACTAGTGCGTAAGCAACGTAATCCCGAAGTTGTTATGGGCATATCGCCTTTGTGGTGCTCTGGCTTATCGCTAGTGTCAAGGTTTCGAATGAAGAAGGGCCTTATCGGCTTGCGGCATATCGTCGTAGAATGTGCGTTCGTGAGTTGCGTTCGTAGAATGTGTGTTCGTAGAATGTTCGTGAATTGCGTTCGTAGAATGTGCGTTCGTGAATTGGAACGGTAAGCAGGTTTCGTGCCGAATTTCAGCCGCACGTTCGTTTGAGATGTATTGAGTTCAATGTGTTTCGGAGCTTCGTTAGCTTGTGCGGGAATCCTTAGATGCTTACAGCCTCAGTGGAGTACTTGGAGGCAAGTGAATTCCTCATCTGCCAATGGTCTGTTGCTTTACGGCGTGGTTCAATTTAGCAGGTACATCTCGACGTGTTTCGTCGTTAGATTGCTCTTCAGATCTTTGTTTGTCTCCGAGATCCTAGTCTTGCTTGACAGCTGTGATTACTGGGTAGCTAGGGTAGCTAGGGTAGCTAGGGTGGTACTGCAGTGCATGTGTGTCACATAACTGAATGTTATGTGTCACAGTACAGCGAGCGGAGCGAGAGGTGCTGTGTCACATAACTACGGTTATGTGACAGACGGGAAAGAAGGTACCACTACGTGGTATAAGGTTTCGAACTCTGTGAGAGTTCGGCTCCGCAGTTTGATTTGGTTTCAAAGAAGGGTAGGTGTTTTTCCCACCCACCTCCCATGCTTGAGTTCTGCTTTGTTTTTGGTGATGGATTGATTGCTTTGGTGTTGCTCACATTTCAGAGTCTTGGATGGCATACAGTGCCTGAATTGGTTCATTGTTTATGAATCTTGGTGCGCACTGCAGGTTTAGGTACCGATTGCAGTGTGTCATGAATACCCTTCCGAGATCCTAGTCTTGCTTGATCCCATCTTGGCACGGTGCTTCGCTCCACCTCTCAGTCGAACGAGTCGAGCCGAGCTGCTCTGCCGCGATAAGCTGCGTCGGTCAAGAACTGCCGCGTATCTCCTTGCTTGGCTACAAGCTATCTCATCTCACAGGTCCGAGCTCACGAAACGCTTCTTGGCCGCCGGTTCGCTTCCCTTGTGTGCCGGAGCCCTGTCGAGCCAACTTCCCGCAGCGCGCGTGTTTCCTTGAACTGCGGGATGTGCTGATCACGAGACGGGCATGCGTGCCTGCACTCCACAGCGAGGTTTGTTAAGCAGCCAGTGCCATGGAAAATTCCGAAGTCTTGCTTATCAGCGCAACACTAGTGGCACAAACTTAGCCAGTGGCCCGGTGACAGGTCAACCGCCCTACTGGGTGTGGTCTGAGCGATCAACATACCCGAAGGTGTATAACCTCGCAGCGCCCTACCTGGAGCCTAAGCCGACCCGGCCCTCCTCAAGGGCAAAGAAGCCCACGCGGAAAGGTACAACAACCGCGCAGTGCCCTGGCAGCCCCGTGAAAGGATGCGAAACCCTCTCAGGAACCTAGGCCACAACAGCTGGGCGTGAGACTTGAGGTGGCACCAACAGCTGCGTGCAAGGGTGCTTTCTGGAGAAGCGCGTCGCTCCGACGATATATACGATGCACAAAGCAGCTACGCCGATGACGCGGCCAACTTGCTATCGAAGAGTCCTGAAAACATCCCCGAGGGAACGCGACAGAAGGCGCACGTGTGCCGCCTAGCGATATTTTGGAACACATCGTTGAGAGAAAGCTGCATACTATACCTCGCACACGCTGGAGGGAATGCGCAGTGAGCCCCCGCGATTTCGAAAAACTTATTCGTTTAACAGAAATTCCGGTTTTCCGCTCACCCTATTTACTACACAGCAGGTTACGCAAGTTAGCCCCTATTTACCCAAGCTGCTACAAACGAGTTCAGATTTGACGTGCGCGACGAGATTGTATGGTTTTCTGCTGTTTGCTTAAGCTTACTGTACAAAACTTACCCCTCCCGCCGTCCGCTTCGCCTTATCCCCTCGCCTGTAAACGCAAAAAACACCGACACGAGGTAGATGTCCACCCACGGACTCGGATTGACAAGATAGGGGAATTCCTGTCGGTGTAGTCGGTCTCAGTATGTTCACAGTAAAACCCCTCAGACCGTCGATTGGACGTTGGAGTCGATGAGCGTTCCTCCCGCTGCTCTGCTCGTGGCAGCGCCGCTCAGCGGGGACGGTCATAGCTCAGCGGGGACGGTCATAGCGCCCCTCGCCGGCGTGCCGATAGCGATAACTGAATGTTATGTGTCACAGTACAGCGAGCGGAGCGAGAGGTGCTGTGTCACATAACTACGGTTATGTGACAGACGGGAAAGAAGGTACCACTACGTGGTATAAGGTTTCGAACTCTGTGAGAGTTCGGCTCCGCAGTTTGATTTGGTTTCAAAGAAGGGTGTTTTTGTGCAGTGGTTTGTTCCTTTTGCTCTAGAAGGAAAGTTTACTAATTTGTGGTAAAATATGGACGAGTTTTCTGATACGGAGTTAGGGGAGAAGATCGCGCTAGTAAAAGCGTCAGATCGTTACGCTTCGTATAAAGCGAAGCTCTCGGCCGAAGTCCCGGAATTATCCGAAAGTGACAGAGCGATTCAGTCGTATCTTGCCACGTTAATTTGCGAACAACGCAGTAGAGCAGCAACGAGTTGTCGTAATGTTGACGCGATGTTGCAATCGGTGGTGGCGCAGCCCACTAGGAGAAAGCTCCAGCGCCCTGTCTCGTGGGCGTCAGGAGGATTTGTTCACTTGGGAGCAAGTGGTTCAAAGTTGGAAGATTTATCGTGCAAGCGTCAGTTTGATGTAGTGGATAAAGCCGACTCCTTTTTCTTCAAAGCAAAAGCAGAATTGGACTCGTTGTCGCAAGAAGGTTTTTCAGAAAACGGAGTGCGAGTTTTAGAAGAGGTGAACGCAAAATTGGAGGCGGCTATGAAATGGTCGGAGGACCAAGCGCAGATTTTCAGTATCGCTTTTCACTACGGGTGGCCAGTAGCGAATGAGTTTGAGGAGGAGCCGGTTGTTCAAACCGATGAAGATCAACAACGCCTTAAAAAGGCGAAGAAAGTAGTGGCTGAAAGCCAAGCAAGGAAGGCGAAGCCTTAGAAGCTTGCGTGAATCGAATGAAAGAGACTAGCTTCGAGCTGTCTTAGGATGATTTCAGAAGTTGGATTGTCGTTGTTAGAACAACGTTAGTTGTTGCTAGACCGGGCTTCAAGCTTTGGTAAAATGGCTTAACGCCTGGTCGACTCGGCTTATCGCTGTGTTGAGTATTCTGGAATGAATGTTGTTGGCTTAATGCTAACTAGTGCGTAAGCAACGTAATCCCGAAGTTGTTATGGGCATATCGCCTTTGTGGTGCTCTGGCTTATCGCTAGTGTCAAGGTTTCGAATGAAGAGGGCCTTATCGGCTTGCGGCATATCGTCGTAGAATGTGCGTTCGTGAGTTGCGTTCGTAGAATGTGTGTTTGTAGAATGTTCGTGAATTGCGTTCGTAGAATGTGCGTTCGTGAATTGGAACGGTAAGCAGGTTTCGTGCCGAATTTCAGCCGCACGTTCGTTTGAGATGTATTGAGTTCAATGTGTTTCGGAGCTTCGTTAGCTTGTGCGGGAATCCTTAGATGCTTACAACCTCAGTGGAGTACTTGGAGGCAAGTGAATTCCTCATCTGCCAATGGTCTGTTGCTTTACGGCGTGGTTCAATTTAGCAGGTACATCTCGACGTGTTTCGTCGTTAGATTGCTCTTCAGATCTTTGTTTGTCTCCGAGATCCTAGTCTTGCTTGACAGCTGTGATTACTGGGTAGCTAGGGTAGCTAGGGTAGCTAGGGTGGTACTGCAGTGCATGTGTGTCACATAACTGAATGTTATGTGTCACAGTACAGCGAGCGGAGCGAGAGGTGCTGTGTCACATAACTACGGTTATGTGACAGACGGGAAAGAAGGTACCACTACGTGGTATAAGGTTTCGAACTCTGTGAGAGTTCGGCTCCGCAGTTTGATTTGGTTTCAAAGAAGGGTAGGTGTTTTTCCCACCCACCTCCCATGCTTGAGTTCTGCTTTGTTTTTGGTGATGGATTGATTGCTTTGGTGTTGCTCACATTTCAGAGTCTTGGATGGCATACAGTGCCTGAATTGGTTCATTGTTTATGAATCTTGGTGCGCACTGCAGGTTTAGGTACCGATTGCAGTGTGTCATGAATACCCTTCCGAGATCCTAGTCTTGCTTGATCCCATCTTGGCACGGTGCTTCGCTCCACCTCTCAGTCGAACGAGTCGAGCCGAGCTGCTCTGCCGCGATAAGCTGCGTCGGTCAAGAACTGCCGCGTATCTCCTTGCTTGGCTACACGCTATCTCATCTCACAGGTCCGAGCTCACGAAACGCTTCTTGGCCGCCGGTTCGCTTCCCTTGTGTGCCGGAGCCCTGTCGAGCCAACTTCCCGCAGCGCGCGTGTTTCCTTGAACTGCGGGATGTGCTGATCACGAGACGGGCATGCGTGCCTGCACTCCACAGCGAGGTTTGTTAAGCAGCCAGTGCCATGGAAAATCCCGAAGTCTTGCTTATCAGCGCAACACTAGTGGCACAAACTTAGCCAGTTGTCCACTACCCTTCGGTACATGGGGATGTACCCAAGGGCCTTAGGTACAGAACGATGTACCTAAGCCGTACATATTACATCAAGGCCCAAATCCGACGTTTTGTGCCCCTTGTAGTGACAATTGACCAATAGACACCCTCTTCTATCGATATTATGATCCAACATTCGGATCCGATCCGTACAATATACGCTCTGATGCATTCAAAATCACTCTTTTTGAAGAAAACAAAAAAACCCCCAGGTCAAAATAAATGTTTTCCCGCCATATTCGGCAAGCTCGGCATTGTTCTCTCTGTGAACGTTCGGCTGGATTCTGGTAGTAGACCTTGATAAAATATAATTCATATGTAGTTAGAGAATCCAAAAAATCCGCGCTATTGACCTTGCTCGCGGTACGTATCCAACATGGCCGCTCGTCGCGCAATAGGGCAGCTTCTCCAAGGACGCGAGGTGAAGGCACACGCTGCAGCCTTCAACTCCAAGTGGAGTTCCGCAAGCGAACGGCAGAAATCCGACAATAATTGACAAGAGCCTTCATTATGAGATGCTTTAAATAATTTCCATGCAAGCCTCTAACCACACCTGATGAATATCGTTCACTCGTACGTGCGAAACCCTAAGGCGGAATATCGATTTTCGTGCATGCATATACTGTGGGATCAGTTTTAGGTGCCTACAACCGCGTGTCGAGTGAAGGCGTGCTTGGGTGTTTAAGTGCAAACCCCTGAAATTACAACTGCTCTAAGGGGTGTTAAATACCATTGTAACAAATGTGTATCGATATTCATCATTCAGCGGTCGTACACATGCATCAAACGCGATGTACCTAAGGGATGTACCTAAGATTTTCGGAGTTTTGAAAATGTACATTTTCTGAAATTTGTCAATATCGATGACCTGCCTAGACTATCGTATTGAGCTAAATACCATAAACCAAATGCTTCAGGACCAACAGGGACATGTCATCAACGGCTGAAATGGGCCACACGACCCCGCGTCGAGAATTTGGCTCACCGCGGCATTAAACGTACACGTATAGTTAGGTACATCGCGATGTACCTAAGCGTGGGTAGTGGAGACAGTGGCCCGGTGACAGGTCAACCGCCCTACTGGGTGTGGTCTGAGCGATCAACATGCCCGAAGGTGTATAACCTCGCAGCGCCCTACCTGGAGCCTAAGCCGACCCAGCCCTCCTCAAGGGCAAAGAAGCCCACGCGGAAAGGTACAACAACCGCGCAGTGCCCTGGCAGCCCCGTGAAAGGATGCGAAACCCTCTCAGGAACCTAGGCCACAACAGCTGGGCGTGAGACTTGAGGTGGCACCAACAGTTGCGTGCAAGGGTGCTTTCTGGAGAAGCGCGTCGCTCCGACGATACATACGATGCACAAAGCAGCTACGCCGATGACGCGGCCAACTTGCTATCGAAGAGTCCTGAAAACATCCCCGAGGGAACGCGACAGAAGGCGCACGTGTGCCGCCTAGCGATATTTTGGAACACATCGTTGAGAGAAAGCTGCATACTGTACCTCGCACACGCTGGAGGGAATGCGCAGTGAACCCCCGCGATTTCGAAAAACTTATTCGTTTAACAGAAATTCCGGTTTTCCGCTCACCCTATTTACTACACAGCAGGTTACGCAAGTTAGCCCCTATTTACCCAAGCTGCTACAAACGAGTTCAGATTTGACGTGCGCGACGAGATTGTATGGTTTTCTGCTGTTTGCTTAAGCTTACTGTACAAAACTTACCCCTCCCGCCGTCCGCTTCGCCTTATCCCCTCGCCTGTAAACGCAAAAAACACCGACACGAGGTAGATGTCCACCCACGGACTCGGATTGACAAGATAGGGGAATTCCTGTCGGTGTAGTCGGTCTCAGTATGTTCACAGTAAAACCCCTCAGACCGTCGATTGGACGTTGGAGTCGATGAGCGTTCCTCCCGCTGCTCTGCTCGTGGCAGCGCCGCTCAGCGGGGACGGTCATAGCTCAGCGGGGACGGTCATAGCGCCCCTCGCCGGCGTGCCGATAGCGATAACTGAGTCGATAGACGTCCTATCGACAAGATGAGCGTTCTCGACGAACATCAATTGCTCGCACCTTTTGTGCACGCATACTTTTTTTTCACGAGGGATCACGAGAGGCTTGTTTTTGCTTCAACACTTTCAGTTCGTGTCTTGGTTTCGGCAGAGCAGAAACCGTATTGTACGGCTAAGCTGCAAGACTTTAGTTTTTAGAACGCTCATGAACGTCTCAAGCGGGCAACCCAACAACCACAACATATATCCTAGCTTTCAGCGTTGTCACGGGTACTGTGACATTCCCCCCACTGTATGGGAGGAGTCCAGATCCTTTGCTCACCCCTTGCCCTGAGTGACCCTGCCATTTTGTCATCTGTCATCTCCCTGGCAGCCGACTGTCTCAGTGCACAGATAAAAGCATGTAATGTTTTATCTATCTCAGCTTATTCCGGCAGTTCACTGCTTGTTTCTGAGTCCTTTTGAGCCCACTGATATACATATCTATATTCTGCCCTTTTATATATATATATTTCACTGTTCTCGTCAGGTTACGGTTCCACCACTTGTGGTGTTTCCTCGCTCGGCTTTCGCTCGCTTCGGCCCCCAGTTCGATTCTACTTCCCAACGGTTCCCAACAGTTCATCTTCACGTCGCCCAGCACGTACCCGGAGCTACGCTTGAAATTTGCTTACGTTCTTCTTTCGGCACCCAGTTCGACACCCTGATCGGCTCCCAGACCGTTCGCGCATTGTTTGTTGCGCCTCCCATTCGCGGTCAGCTTTTCGCCTGCCCTGGGTTAATTTTTTACCCAATGTCTCAGCTCCGCCAAAAATCCCTTGCTGAAGCCCTTCGCACAGCCCGTAACGGCTGGTGCCAGCTCGCCTTCGCCGACCCCAGGCGATGGGCGCTCTCCAACGCCAGGCAGCACGCCAGAGAAGCGGAGAATTGCCACAATGGCCTCGCAGCGTTCGACCCCTACATCGTTGCGGCCTGCCCCCTCCCCATTCGAGTTTTTCAACGACCCATCCGTCCTTGTCTCGACTCCTGTTGAGCTAGGACGCGAGGAGGAGTTCGCGGAGAACCTCTCCTACGCTTTCGCCTATTCCACTGACCTCGTGACTGTGCTGAAATCCGGCGGATTTAACCCGAAAAAAATGTCTCAGCGTCCGAAGGGCGCGAGCACTGGAAAAAATGTTTTTTCGCGCATATTATTTATGATAATATTTTAGATTTGAGTAGACGTTTTTCCTAGAATTTTGTCGACCAGAAGGTATTTTTCGACCCCTGTTTTGCTTCTTATAGTGAAATATGGTGTCTTTTGCATCAAACCCTAAACCCTGCGGTATGATCTCGCTTTAGCTTGTATGATTTCTTGATATGTGATATGAATTTTGAGTACCCAGCGACCTGAGTTTTTTACGAAGGTCCTGGGGAAAGAGTAACAAAACGCCTGGAGAAGCTGGAGAGCCTTGAGCTCTCCAGTGAGGAACCAAAACCGTAAAGCACAACATTCCGCACAACTGAAGGAAAAAAGAAAAACAACATCAGAACTCTAACGCGCTTGGTTGTCGCGTTCCTGATAATCTCACACAGGAGAATTATGAGCGAAGAAGGAGCCACAGATATGGACGCGCACACCCAACCAAAACCCTCCAGCAGAAATATGACTTTATGCGGAGTATGAACTCAGACGTGATTCGTGACAGTGATAAGTGGAGCGCAGAATTGGACCAGGACACAGTCTCGTCTCTCATTTATGCCACTTTCCTTGCGAAAGTAGACGCAGTCTTCGAAATCCGAAACATCCCAATTGTCTATTACCCACCACTAAGTTGGGTGCACCCAACCTAAGAACCCTTTTTCAAACGTCAATAACTCCTCGAATATCGGACTTATAGTGCCAAAGCAAGGCTAGGCCATGGCCTACTATGTTCCCTTTGAACAATGGATATGCATCACACCTCTGTGATCGCAATCTGCGGGGTATAATGGGACCGTATCAATAGGGTATGTGATGAAATATTCCGGATTTCTCTTAGGTTGGGTGCAAAATACCTAAGAACGCGGGTAATATAAGGGACTCCCCGTGACACTCGAAGGTCCTTTGAAAATTCGGAGACCTATGTCGTCAAGTTCTCGAGTTGCTCTTTCTGTAGTGTCTTGTCAAAAGTTTCATCCGAGTTCATCTTGACCCTCAAAACCTCGGTTGAAGTAGCATGGGTAGGTAAAACCCCAAAATCACTTGGAAATTTCACAATTTTCCCTACCCCCTCGCATACTCCCCAAAATTGCTCACGGATAAGTTTGATTCGCTCAATAGTGTAGATGCGTGTGTAAAAGAGGACATCTTCCCCGTCATTTTGAGCTAATAAAAACCAGGATCCGGTACCGACAACTCCCAATAATCCCACCAAAGGGTAAGTTGGGTGCACCCAACCTAAATGGCTCTTAAGTTGGGCCCACCCAACCAGCGGGTAATAGACACAATAAACCACAAGCAGTTTTTCGGAAACATTCAAAGGCCATCCACTATGTGTACCTACCTGTGGAACATTTTCAGACAAGCGATAAATATGTGTTCAGTGAAAGGAAACGAAGTTGTCATTGAGTCAGCAGCAGCAATCGCAAACGTTGAAAAGTTAATAAAGTACACCAGGGATACAGTTCAGAGGGAGAACATCAGAAACATTGTCGAAGCACTCCTGGAATTTGACTTGTATTTTCCCACACTGGCGTCAGTTCAGACACAAGTTGAGGAACGCATTGCGAAGCAGACATCGGAGTTAACTCAGCAGTCCCCCTCAGCCTCTGGATTAGCAGACATCGACCTGGGTGCACACGAGGGAGCACAAGCCGAAGGTGCTCAAAACGAGGCGGAGAAAGAGGAAGAGGACACTTGGGAAGAAAGAGAAGAAGCAGGTATAAAATTAAACAGCCTCCCATTCTTAACCTGTTTAATCACAACTGCCGCATCGCAAAACGCAGTAACGAAAGCTCACGCACAGCATTTAGAGATAGCAAGCATTTCTTTTCTCATTCTTGCATTTCTAACAGCTGCGAACACAGGCGAGTACGACGGAATCGACGTGCTAACTGGACAACGAGAAGTGTCACTTGTCAACCACGAAGAGGAAGCTGAGTTCGACCTGGCATCTCTACAAACGGCAGTGGACTACTCTGAGACGGTGAAGAACGCCGAAACTGAAATCGAAGGCCACGAAGGTGACTTGGAGAACGAGGACTTTCTCCAGACACTGAAGATCACGAGACACAACGTCCAGAACATCGCGCGCTTCACTGGACGCGAGCTGAGTGAAGTCAGAAGGCAGTGCGAGGAGACCCTGACCGGGAAGCATCTCGACGTTGGCTCACTGGCAGTTGACGGTTTGTCGCGTAAGGTGGACGCATCGGGTGTCGCTAAGGTAAAAACCGCCCTCTCACTTCACGTAAAAAAGCATTCTCATAACTACTGCTCTTGCATTAAGCGCCATTGGCCATTCAAAGTCTTCATTTCTATAAACATTACGACAACGTGCATTCTAACTAGTGTAAAAGAGCAGACTCCCTTCATCAAAGTTCAGCTAAAGAGCGAGGACGAAGCTGCCGCAATTCTCGAGCTGGGAATCCTTTTGGTGGACGGGCAGCGTTTCAACATCACCCCCAAGTCTTCAAGGCTGACTCGATTCAACCTGTTCCTGCGTGCTTCCGCTCCCAATCTCCAAGTCTCAACGGAAATCATCACTTCATTCCTGCTCACGACTCCATTTGCAAGCTTTGTAAAGCGGGTTGTTTTCCAACAGACATTCACAGAGCAACCAGGCAAGGGCAGAGGATCACGGTTGGTCAGAAGGATTTACGCAGTTCTTAGGCCCCCAGTAGCAGCAACACCGGAACCGGCAGTACTTGACATCCAAAACCCGGATCACGCAGCTTACTTCATCCCTCTTCAATACATCTACAACCCTGTAGGAGTAGTCCTGATTACCCAGTGCAGTGCCCACGAGTGTTTCAAGTGTGCCCCATCTCCTAAAAGGTTCGGTCATTGCTCCAAAAACTGTATGGACAGCGGAAAAGGGAAGGGAAAGGGGAAATGATCTGGTAAAGGAAAAGGATCCGGAGGAGGAGGCCCACCAGGATTCCCACCAGGAGGCCCACCGGGACCGCCGAGTACCCCCACAAAAAACTCAGCCAAGTGGGAAGCAGCTAAAGCTAAAGCATTGAAGAGAAAGCTCACCCCCTCAGCTCTCAGCCCTGCTCACAAGATCCCCGCAGGAGGCAGCCAGAGACAACCCCTGACACAGGAAGGTGACGAAGGAATTAATCTTGCTGAAGGTAGATACTGAGAAATTAGTCTGCTCAATCCGTCTCTTCTCTCTGAACACTTTCTCAGACTTTGTGATCCCGTGCATCTGATATGCAAGTGACCCACACTAGCATTCCTGCAACCAGAAGAGCCAATCTCTTCCTGGCTCTGCTCATTGTAACCCATCGGCCAGCAGTAAATTTAAGTATGCACAGCAAATATTTAAACCCCTGCTCTTGCACCGCATTCTCTTTTGTAACTGCTGTACACTCCCCACAGTTTGTCTCACCACACAATGCATATTTTTATCAACTCCAAAAGCTCACCCTAGAAGCAGAGCACGGACATATATATGGCCCAAAATTCACTCTCAAACTTGCATTATATAGTCACCTCCATCATAATTATGGACCCTTCTGTGAACGGCACACTGTCACTAAACAAATGCAAAGCACCCAACTGGCATAATTATAACCTGCCACTTGATAAACACTTATGCAATGAATACAGTTCCTCACATAGTTCACCTCCCGAGGCACCCGAACCAACAAACTTACAAGATAACCTGCACCGGTTACTCAACACTACAATACCAATAAATAACCACACACGGTGCCTAGCTAACTTAAGAGGACGGGAAAACAAAGCAGGAAACACTACACAATATGCAGGTAACTTAACACGGCATACTGATAACTCAATGCATTATACAGAAAGTTTAATAACATTTACACGGTGCTTAGAAAACAACATGCGGTTAACAAATAACACAAATAAACCCATATACTTTTCGAAGCGGTTTGCTGCTAACCTGAAGCGGGTCACGGCAAACTTAGCTTGGTGTTTAAACAACTTAGAACTGAATGCAATACACCGTAATAGTATGTCAGCTTTGCTGACGCCGCCTGGGGCTGATCTTCAGAGCCCACATGACGACAACACGGAACTCTCCATGATCGCGTGCTTCACTGCAGAGTACCCAGTCGGGATATACCCTGGTTCCCACATGCTCGAAGCAGAGTATATTGCTTACCGTGGCGGGCCGGCCCGGGGCCGTAGCTCACCACTCCGGGCCGCATGCGGGCCGATGGAATATATGGATGCGGGCCGTGACGTTTGATATGAAAATACCAAAATTTATGCAAAATTATGCGATTTTTTACAATATCACCATACTTAAAATTAAATTTTCGCGCCTGCGGCGGGCAATTTTGGAGACTGGCCGTATTGGCCGAAAGCGGGCCAGTGGATTTGCTGATTGCGGCCCGTAAAGAAAAAAATAAGCAATACACACTGGCTCGAAGATGCCTAGGAGTCCTTGTTTGTAGGCGATGCAAACGAGGTGTTGATGTTCCGGCGCGGGGTTTTTCACTTCGGTCAAGCATACAGTAATACCTCACATTTAAGGAAACGGGAATTTGGAGCCGACCTAGCTTTTTCCGTATTTTTCTGACCCCCAGCCTCAACGCTTAACACTGGGTTCCTTATATTAACACTGTGTTTCGTTACGGCCTTAACACTGTAACCAAAAAGTTAGCCTAGCCTTTTCCGCATTTTTCCGACCCCCCCCGAAAACCTGGCTGTTTCCTTAACCTAGCATTTCCTTAAATGTGAGGTATACGCCTTTGGTTGTGCCTGGCCAGTGATACCGTCGAGGGCCTCACAATTAGGGCCGAACGTCCGGCGGGGGGGTCATGTGTACGTCGATAAATCGTTGGATATGCCCCATTACAACTTGACTGACACGACGGTGGACTACGCAGCTCGCCGGAGGAGTGCACGGGTGAACGAAGACCTTCTACCTGCCGGCGACCTGCTTGGCGTGACCTACAGCGGCAGCTGCGCTTTTCACGGCAAGGACGTGGTAGTTGTGCAGTCCCCCTTGACGAACCCGTTCGTGGAGATCGCCTGCGTGGAAACCGGCGCCTTGAAGACGGTGCCGTTGGAGGAATTGCAGCCTCCTACGCAGGCGGGCCATTATCTAAAAGGCCAGTTCGTGAACAAGCTGTACGGGCCGAAGACCGGCCTCTTCAAGACTGGCGTGAAGATGTGCGTCTTCGCCGGGGCGGACATGCAGTACGCCGACGACAGGACCTCCGGCTTGGTGTGTACGGGGATGCCCTTGTTGTTGAAAGAGGACTACGAGAATCTGCCCACGGCGCACGGTTGGATGCTGCGCATGGGGTACGTGCTGCGGACCAACAGCTCCCAGTTGCAGGGGCTGGTGTTCTTGCAGAAGGACGCAGGAGACAAGGGGTGGGACTTCCAGGTGTCACAATTGCCACTGGGAGCCCGCTCGGAGGCAATGGTGGTGAGGGACGAGAAGTACATGTCCCTCCACCCCCGTTTTACCGGGACGCGGGAGGCAGCTTCAAAAGCTCGGGGCAGAAGATCGCCTTGACGGAGGCTGATCTGGAGAAGGAACGCCGCAGTTTGCTGGCTTTCCAATATGTCTTCGCGGGGGCGCTGCCCGTTGTCGTCCAGAGGACGCAGGAAGCTGCCTCCATGGGCGTCGGGCAGGTCAGCCGCGAAGGTGCTGGCTGCGGGGGCAAAGGGGGGACGCTGACCACCAAGACGCTCCCAAAATGTATGGCGAGGGAAGTGATCAGCTTCAAGTGGTCGGGCAATTCGTCCGACCATTGCGAGTTCCCTGCGGTGGAGGAGGTGAAGACGGCCGCAGCGAAGAGCGCGGCCAGCAGAAGAGAGAAGAGCAAGGCCACCAAAAAGCGGGAACGGGATGATGCCGAGGACGAGGAAAGGGTCAAGAAGGCGAAGGCCCAGGAAGAACAGCAGCAGCGGGACGACAAGAAGGTGCAGCTGGCGGAGGAGAAGGCGAGGCTGACGGAGGAGAAGGCGCGGAAAATGGAGAAGGCGCTAGCGGGAGTGGTCTCCGCAGCGCATGTCAAACACGCGGTGGAGAACACGGAGAAGAAGATCGAGCAGGCGGTGCTTCTCCGTGAACACGAGATGAAGGTGGGGGCGGCGGAGGCAGAGCGGAAGAGGTCAGCCGAGGTTGTCGAGGAGCTCCGCCAGCAGTTGCAGAAGCAGGTCGAGCAACAGCTGCAACCGACGGCGGAGTCCGCCGAGGAACGGGACCGGCGGTTGGAGCGCGAGCAACACCTTGAGCTGCAAATGAAAAAGGACGATAAGCACGAGGAGACGATGAAGGACGCCTTCGCCGCCAACTCCGAACTGGCGAAGGATGCCATGAATAAGCAGAGCGCGCAGCTCGCGCTTATGTTCAACATGTACTCGCAGTTCACGAGTCTGGCGGCAGGGAGGGGCTACAGCGAGAACACTGCCGCTGAGGACGGGATGCAGGCGTGCACCAAGCACCTGCTGGGCTACTCTGCGTCCGGTTCAAAAGGAGGTACACACGCCTTGCTCATGCGCCCGTCACGCAGCGAGGGGACCCCCAAGAAGAAGTCGAAGAAACTGCGGAGGACGGGAAACGAGGTCCGCCAGTTTTTGGGGGCCTGCAACGCCGAGGCCAAGAAAATCCAAGCCGGCATCAAGAGCAGGGACTCCGCTGATGTGGCAGAAGCGGAGATCGAGCTCAGCGTTCACAGGGGGATCGCCGACGGCGACATCGAACCCGAAGAAGGCGAGGATGGAAAGCCGAGAAGATTCTGGAGCTGCTCACCAGCTGGAGTGCAATTTGAGTGAAGTTTTGTTTGTAGCCTTGTTTTAGTTTCATAAACCGTGTTCAGATTTACCCTGCTTTTGAAACGGTAACACGTCTTGGGTCTATAGTGTCCATCCATTGCAATAATTATTCCACATGCATGCCACATGCATGCCTATCCGCCTGTTTGCCTATGCCTATGCTCATGTTTAATATCATTTCATAAGCATATAACAAACTATTGCTCAAAACACTCCGAAGTTTTTATCTGTTCCGTACTATCACGGGTATCTGAGTCGGGTACATACGTATGTAGGGAAACCCTACACAATTCAAGCGACACACGGCCGTACGTACGGGGCACCCGGCGATGAACCAACGAAATTCTGGTCACCCATCATCATTTTGGAAGCATTTTAAACTAAAAAAACGAAAACGAAAAAATTGGAATAAGTGAAATATTCCAATTTAAAGCGCTGGTCGTTACAATGTCAGCAGCCCCAACGCGACATTCCCCAAAAGCCCCAACACAACACGCCCGCGGCCCAGACGCTCAGGCCATCAACTACAGATCAACGCCACATCCACAGACCGCTCAGACCCATCGCACGCGCGGCCCGGGCAGCTCGACCATCGCTTCCGGTTCAACACGCCCGCAGCCACGGACGCTCAGGCCATCAACACGCCCGCGGCCCGGACGATCGGGCCATCAGCACGAGATCAACACGCCGCAGCCTGGTGCTCAGAGCCCATCAACCACGCCTGAAGCCCGGACACTGAGGCCATCGCCCGCCACAGCCCAGAACGCCAGGCCATCAACTACTGAGATCAACACGCCGCCGCCCGCGGAACGCTCGGCCATCGTACGCCACAGCCCGAGATATGGAGCCATCAACTGCAGAGGATCAAGCTTGCCTTACAGACCCGATTAGCTCAGGCCATCAACTACGAGAGTTAACGCCTTACAACCACATCATTCATACCATCAACTACGAGGTCTTGCTCATAGCCGCATCAGTTTCAGCCATCAACTACCCGAGATCAACGCATCTTTGCCGCATCCCTCAGCCATCAACTGCGAGGGTCAACACGCTCAGCCGCATCACTCCATGCATCAACTGATCGCCATACCACACGGCCAGTTTCAATCATCTTCACAGGTCAACCGCGCCGCACCACCACCGCCGTTCAGCCATCAACTGCAAGATCAACACGCTCCACCGCCACAGATGCTCAGCCATCAACCATGAGATCAACATACCACATCTGCTCAGCCAGTAACTACAAGGGCAACACGCCCGAAGCCACTCAGCCACCA
>LGRX02035791.1:9873-39502 GCA_001247695.2 Cymbomonas tetramitiformis
GCGGAGCCCCCCAGAGGTACCCAACCCCCTCTTGGTCGCCGCCTCTATTTGCCGCGGGTCTCTCACTCTTCACATGATGATGATGCGGATGATGGATACTCAGGGGGGGGTTGGATACTCGGGGGGTTTATTTTTTCCCCACCTGTACGTTCACGTACCCCCTATATATATATATAATCGATCGGCCTAATCGCTATGTATCTCGTACCTCTTGTAAAAACTTACGTAATAAACGGTACTCGACGGTCAACAGTGCTGTAAGTAATAAGTGTGATATGCAAAAGATTGCTGGAAAAGGCAAGTTTGAAGTTGACAATAAAAGCTCAAAAAACTTTCAGGTATGATATATTCTTATGACATGCTCACTTTATTTAATACAACAACAGTGTATTTGTGATATGTTTTCTAAATATCCTGTCACGAGCATCTTTCGACGTTTTTGCCGTGATATGTGATCTTATTTTTAATCTCACTTGCGATATGAAGCGACTTCCGGGTGACCTCGGCCTTCGACACATATCGGGTTTTGACTAGTCACCTCTCGCGAGAGCTTATTTTGGGCGTATTTGGGAAAATTGAAAACAATGTGGAAGAGATTTCTTGTAAAAATATCTAAGCGACGACGTGAATTGCAGATCGGTGCGATGTACAAATGCTTTGCCATCTTGGTAATACAGGCTTCAATAGTGACAGCTGTCACTAAGATCGGCGGGAAAAATTTTGCCGTTCGTTATCCTATGCTTTCCAAACAACCAAGGGTGCGTTGACGTAGTCATCTATTAGTTCTTCAGTGAATGAACTGCTATTGTTAACCACTTGCGACCTCACGCCCAAATACTGACAGTCAACGTATTCGCAGAAGCTGTCTTCTAAGCAACGTGCGGCTGTTGACTCCGAAGATACTCCTACAGGTAACTGAACTTTTCTATTCAACGTTGCTCAATGTTGTTCACAAACACCCAGTGTTCCCAAGCTGACGTGAACCTGTCTACGAAGAGTGGCGCATCGCTAGTTACAATTGGTTTCATTGGATCAAGAGTTAAGTGTCAAGATGGATGACGCCGCGCTTTCATAACTTTCGATAGTTTGGAATTAGAATCAACATCTTAAAAGGTATTCGCAAACTGCTTGCCACTCTGCAAGGTACCCATTTGCTTTACAGTTGATGCACCTATGTTTGTGCCAGTGCGTGGCCAAACGCCTCACTTCATATCTATACAAACCCGAATTTCTTGCATTGTAACTTGTAGGGAAAAGGTTGTTGTTGGAAGAGTTTGATCGATTATCAAGTTCTGTAAAGCCAAGGATTCAAAAGTCGGTTAGTCCTTTACGTATCTTTAATGCCAACACGTCAATCTGCCATTCGGATGCTGTGCCCACTGATGAATTAACCCTAGTATTAAATCTACGGTCGCGTCATCGGTGGGCGCAGAGAATAGCTTGGTCTTGCGATGTCGGATGCCAAATTTCGTTTGCTAAGGTCCTTGGGGAAAGTTGGCTTTTTTAAATTCCTACGAAGAATCGCGTCCTAAGTCCGACTGTTGGCGTTCCGATTTCGGCAGATTTCTAACTCAGGGGTTAGGGTTTTGGCCAAAGTAGTAAGACTGTGGCACTTGACTTGAAGCACCAACTCGATATGCATTTTCTGCCCCTTGGCGGTGAATAGAAAACGCGTGTAGCCCGGGTCTGCATCCTTGTCTCGCTCTTTATTTGATGCCAGCCCCACTACTTCTGAGGCTGCGTTTACGATGTTACATATGACAGGACGAACACTAACTGCGAGCACAATCGCAATTGTGGAGACATCTGAGTATCATGCGCCACACGAGCAACTCATTCAAGGTATTTTGCTCTTAATGTTGTCACAAGATGCTAAAACTGACCAAGATGTGCTTTGCCCCGGAGAGTCAAGACTGTGAAGCGTGACTACATGACTTGAAAACAGTGATTGGCATCATCGGAACTCATTACAAGTCTGAGAACGGCTGGCCTCACGCACCACGGAAACTTGCTCGATATACCTGTTGGACTTGTATTAAGTGTCTACCATCACTGGCCACGTGACTACCTCACGCGATTTTAAGTTATAGTTACCATGAACACCGTGTCATAGTATAAGAAGCCTGTTAAGAGTGACGTTCGCTACCGTTGTTTGATAAGATTGCTTTTGAGCAGAGCAGTGATATTTCCAATTTTTTGTGCGTTAGCAGCTGTCAATAGTGGAGAATTCGATACGATTATCGTGCGCGTTGATATTCGGTATGCTTCTGTCAAACTCAAGATCCTCAGAATCCTGGATCATCAACTTGATTCCTTAATATTGCTTCCCGTGTACAGCTTTCACTGAGTTTTACTGATTTGTGGGAAAGTACGGCATTTGCCTTATGACCGGGTTTTGACTTGAGAAGTGAGTTGGTGCACCTATGTACATGCCAAGATCTAAGGGTTTTTGAAAGCCCTGGTACCCCAGTTAAGGGTTTCACGGCATTCGGAACACTATCAGTCGGAGTTAGGCGGATATCTTTTGCAGCAATTAAGAAAAAAAACCAGCGCGTAAGCACCCGAACGAAAAACAAGAGTCATCCAACATCGCATGACGGATCTATTCCCTGTGCCCATTGATGGCTACTATCCCGAGATCCTTGTGGGAGGACCTAGAACGCTCTAGATCCTCCCACAAGGATCACTTTTTCAATAATTTATTTAGGCGCCCCACGAGCTTTCTACAAGTCAACACCAAGGAATACTTTCCACATGGGACCTATACTAAGTAGTGTGGTGCGTGGTTTGACGAGAATCCATCATATATACTCCTAGCTAATGCATTTATAGCATGCCTCAACCAAATTTTGAACTGCTGCGCCTTTTAAAGCTTCAAAAGCGGGGTGTATCTTCCATATTTTTTTGCCAATCGTATATCGATCCTTTGCCACCATAGACATGATATATCTCAAGGTACGCATGTATACTAATCATGTTTGGGTCAAAATACGACTTGGATAATGTATATTGGACACATCACACGAACGCGGTTACATGGGTAAGATATACACATTCCTTAAGTATGGGGATAATTTCGCATTTTGGGCGTGAGTCTTGGTCCATTTTAGGCTTTAAGGCTAGATCTTTGCCTTGGTGAGCACTTCAGTACTTTAATATGACTTCAAAGTCTCCTTGGGATTTTTTGGGGATTTTTTGAACGGTTAGAACTACCGCTAGAGGTTCTACAATACGATTTTCAGACCCTGATAATGATGGAAATATTGAATTTCGACGGTACTACACCATGGCATGCGCATATGCGGCGATTAATCCGGCTAGTATGATATTAAAGGGCTTACAAAATTAGTTTTGGTCATATTCTCGAGGGTTAACAACATACGCACCAACCCGAGCTCGTGTAGCAAGGCCTAGAGTTGTCGGTACCCTAGATCCTTGTGGTAGGATCTAGCATTTTGATTAAAATTCTGTGAAAGCACCCACCCAAACCACGCTAAGATTAAAGGTCAAACCATCGACATTTCAAGCAAAGAAATGTTATAGATAATTCAAAAGGTTCATAAATATTGCCCCAAAGCATATGCCGGGCCACTATATACGACATACAAGGTCGCCATGCCCATTTGCGCTAGATTCTTGTGGGAGGATCTGGATTAAGGATAGTAGCCATTGATGACGTATGCATTAGATTTCTAAGGGTCATTTCGTCATAAGTGGCAACCTCTGGCAGGGCATCCAAATGGCAGGTGTAACGTGTTGGCATTAAATCTGAGACGTATATCATGGTTTAACCGATTTTAAAATCCTTGGCTTTATTGAACTTGACTATCTATAAGAACGCTTCCAACTGCAACCTTGCAAGCTATATATTATATATGAAATTCAGGTTTGTATAGATACAAAGTGAGGCGTGCGGCTAGACTTTGGCACTGTAAACATAAGTGCACCATATCTTGCATATTGTAGATCATGTTTTCAATTCTCAATATGGGTACCTTGTCCAAATTTGAAAGATACAAGAGTGATTCCATGATCAAGAAAAAACATATCCAATAAAGAAAGTCCATCCTTTTCCGGGTATGACTTGTCTGGTGTGGGAATTCACTATCCTTAGTACACTGGAGAGCTTTTAGTGTTCAATGACTGATCAATTTGTCCCTTACAGGTTTGACGTTATCTTCAATGATTCGCTCAACATTTCAAGCCAGCTGATGGTGGTTGGCGAGTGTGGCACAACCCGTCACTGGTGCGAAGTGGATGGCAACCAACGTGGTACACTCTTCACAATTTATGAAGGGGGAGAGTTGAAACTGCAAAGACTGACACTAACCAACTTTTACACTGAGGTGCCCTACGTCCATCCAGCTTCAGCTTTAACTGTGCAAAGCATGCAAGTTGATCAGTCCTCGCTTCTGTTCCCTCCATGAAATACAACTTGCACCTATTTTAGCATGCCATTTGCCTTGCAATGCCAACTCCTCAGAGCTCATAGCTTGCTTGCTGACAGACAAGCAAGCAAATGATATGCTTTTTCCGATACTACTTTTGATTCTGAATCGTTCTGCTGAATACCACAGGCAAATGGCGGAGTGATAGTGTCATCTGGAGGATTCCTCTTCATGGATGAATGCAACCTATCAATGAATCAGGCCAAGGTAAGTCGCAACGGTTCCCCCCCAGAATCTGCAATAGTACTCGGGGTGAATGCTTCAAGCAATGTGCATTGCAAAGTTCTATTGGGGTATCTTCTTATGATGCAAACAGCTAGATTTCGCGTGCGCGCGTTGCATGCCAAGACGAAAATGTGTATTTCATGGAACTGAGATCATATCTTGACACACACCAAGTAATCATGCGCTTATGACATCCACACGATGTAGATATGAAAATGACATACATACACCAAAGGGACTTTGCAAATACTGCAGGTCCAAATGTGTCCAAATGGTATTTTAGAAGGAACGGCTGAACACCACTTAGAGTTTGGTTTCATAAGATATAAGTGCATGGTCGGTCGTAGGTAGGAACACTCTGAGATTTATATATTTCTCACCGATGACCATCCCGGCGCACTTGAAATACTTAAGGGCGCTGAGGACACCTGGTAGGATGCAGTGAGATCTGAGGACACCTAGTGAGGATCAAGGTGGTGCTGGCGCATATGGGATATGGGGGCTATCCAGAATGGTGGTGTAGTGTACTCTGTGGAGGGTGGTGGCATCTTCATCACTCGAAGCAGTATGGCAAACAACGTTGCAACGGTGAGCTTCCTGGATACATTTCAAAGGATGCTCTCAATTTTATTGTAAAGACCTGTGATCCTCTTGCTGCTAAGTTGGAAACCTGCATCCCTCGCTCCGCAGTCCACTGTGTGTGGTAAAGACTGTGTTGCTGTGTTTGTTTACTCTCTATGGGTGAGCTATGTGTATAAATTGATTTGAAGTTACGCACAGCTCATTTGGGTTCTGTCATGTCCCTGAAATTTCAATACATCTTCCCTTAAGATAATGTCTGCCACATCTTTTTATGAGCTCTTTTAAACTTCACTTGCATGGATCAACGTGGGGCGGTCGCAATTTTTGTTCAATTGTATCCCTTTAGCAGTTTAGTGGTAATTTGAGAGAGTGCCGAATGATGGTTTCACGGAAGCGGTTGTTGCTGTCAGAGGCTACTGCGAGCTTTGAGAGGCAAATCGTGCCATCTGAGGTGCTTTTTGGGTTAGGATTATTTCAATGATTTATGAAGTGCTCGTAATATTGCCTCAAGAGTCTAAGTCCGCATTTTCATATGTCTAAGATTGATCGTCCTGGATGGAATATAATGTCCAATTATAGCATGCACCTCTCTAATAAAACCTGCAGAAAAACCTCCTAGAGAAGTGCAAAGCCAACTAAATCTGGCTCGGCATTCGAGCCCATCCTATATCAAAGCATGCAGCGCAGAAAGGCTTCCACTGCTCAGCTGTATGCGCAGCCTAAGTGTGATTATGCCTCACTCCCTAATGATGATACACTGTGATATGCACAGAATTATCAATTTCGGATTAATAAAAAAATTGGATTATTATCATCATCATCATCATTATTGATTCCATGATGACAGTGGTGCATGTATTGCAATGGTGCCAGAAAAATGGAGGTGTTGCGTGCATTGATGGCACTGATGTTTCCATCAGTATGAGCACGATGGTTAATAACAGTGCTCAGGTGAGCTATTACTTCTTTTCATCCCTCACCGAACGTGCAACTTGGTAGTTTGCAAAATCAGATACTGTTCTTGCAGTTGGTCACCCACAAAGCTGTACATGCCGGTAGAGCGTTTTGTAACTACACAAAGTAAGTCAATACAGAAGGCACCATGTACATTCTGAGAAACCCATATTGCCATGCTTTGACGCAACTAACCCAGCTCCGATGATTCTTTGACATGACGTGACCCCTCTTTGAATCCCGATTTTGATCCATTTTCTCTCTCGCTCTCTATCTCTCTCATTCATTTTCTATGACCAGCGTTGCACAATTACGATTTTTTGTGTCAGCATCCGTTAGCATGTTTAATGGAGCCCAACATTCTGAGTCTCTGATCCAATCTGTGTTCAAGGAAATAATCCTAACTGGTGCAGGCATGGACGGAAATAGTTCGGATCCGTTACTTGTTAATGTTGGCACATGAGAAAGTCTATTTGCATGCATGAATAGCGAACAATGGACTAAGTTAGGAGTGGTGGGAAAGGTAAATTAACCCACAGCGGGGATCAAAGGATTCAACACATAGTTCGGATACTTATCTGGAAGGAGCTCACTCATGGACATTGGGGCCCCTTGGCCTTGCCAGGCCCCAAAGCTTAGTCTCACGAGAGCTTTTTATCTCCCTGTAGCGCATCTCATGCTACACCGCCTTGCCCCAAGAGTTTGAGCACAACTGACTGCATTGCTTCTTTATCATCTTGCGTGCCCTCCATCTCAGCACCTCTGTCTTGACCTTGAGCCTCACTCAAAAAGGTGATCATCCAACAGATGCCAATGCCCGGCTTGCACTGTTTTTGGCATCCTCGACTTTAACATTAGAATATAGCTCATGGCACGTGGCGCTTCCTCATCATCCTTACCAGGCACCAGGCTGAATTGGTAAAATTTGCTGTAAGGACTGCTGCTGCTGCGTTATCACATGAACACTGTTGCGAAGGAGTTATTGACGTCCCAACGGCCTGTGCATTATCCTTTGCCTGTTGCACAATCCACTTTGAAATCTTGTAGCTCTTCATGCATGGCAAGCTGCCCTCCGCATGCCATGTTCCTTGCATGCGCACTCATTATTACCTTAAAACTTGTCAATCTTTGCTACTACAGTTGGCAGACTGTCTTCGACAACCGTCCTTCCCTGTCTAGTATACATGTTGCAGCATGAGCCCGCCGCTAGCATATGCTAGCAGATTTTAGCACAAGTGCGACTGAGCTAAAGTCCCGCTGGCATATGCCAGTATATGTTCTAGCATATGCCAGCATGGCTAGCATGTGCTAGCGGCGCGCTCATGCTGTAAAATATACATTGTGCAGTAATGTTCTTCACCATTTGCATGTTGTTAGATAGCCACAAGGTTTGTTGTATTGTAACGTAGGAGGCAAAGATCTGCGGTCTCTGGCAATCAAGAACAGTTTGCTAATCTTAGTGCAGGATGCGCCATAGTGTATCAGCCGTCATGGGCATGCAGTGAAGGTTTGTATGAAGTATTGTTTAGACTTCGGAATCATGCGGCGTGGTGAGATAGGTTTGAGCAGGACAGAATTTTCTATATACACGAGTCTTAGGGGCAAGATGCAGTGTGTAGCAAATGCCAGTAAATAATAATTGATTGAGGAACGACGCGGGTGTGTGCATTGCGCCAGAGTGGGGCCGTGGCCTATAACACTGGCAACGGAGGGGATATCTTAATCAATGAAAGTGAAATGATCAACAACATAGCCGATTGGGTGAGAGACAATATGTTGCTACCCTCCGAAAGCTGTTATAGAGAAATTGCAATGTATACAGTTTGATCCTTGTCAACCTTGAGTGCTCTTGCTAGGGGGCAGTACATGGGCTGAAATGATGTAGGCAGTGAATGGGGAGCGGTGCATGGGCTGCTGTGAGGATGCAATGGTTGGGGGGCGTGGCATGGGCTGATGCGTGAAGGTGCGGCGAATGGGGAGCGGTGAATGGGATGACTCAGTTGATGGGTATTGGGGCATGGGTTGATGGGTGTGGATGGTTGATGGGTATCGGGGCATGGGCTGATGCGTGTGGATGGTCGATGGGTATCGGGCATGGGGCGATGGGCGTGAATGGTTGATGGGTATTGGGGCATGGGCTGATGGGTGTGGAGGGTCGATGGGTATCGGGTCGTGGGCTGATGGGTGTGGATGGTTGATGGGTATCGGGGCATGGGCGGATGGGTGTGGATGGTTGATGGGTATCAGGGGCATGGGCTGATGGGTGTGGATGGTTGATGGGTATCGGGGCATGGTGATGGGTGTGGATGGTTGATGGGTATTGGGGCAGAGGAGGGTAAAATCCATTAAATGGCAATTTTACAAAAAAAGTGTCCAAAGGGTCCGAAAGAAGTCCACAGAATCACCCTGACTAAAATGTCCAACAAAGAACACCTCTAACAAAGAGAAACCCAAGCTAACCAAGTCCTAACAAGAGCAACTTGAACAGTTCTCGGAATGTCCCAATGCATCTAGAACAACACGAATCCGTCTCATTCTGTCTCAATCTGTTTCATTCTATCTTGACTCTTCTCTTCTTCATGCGTACAAAATCTCTTCAAGCCATCTCGCATCTTCAAAAGCTGCAATGCATCTCCACCTGCAAAACAAAGATCAAAGCCCCTCCACACAGCACTCACTGCGGAAAGTCCGCTAGAGCCCTACTGTGCAATCCAAAGGCCTGAGCCCCGTGCAGCGCCACCATGATCTTCTGCCCCCAATATGACTTAAAAGTCGGAGTAGACCACGTAGCCGAGATGAGTTCCGGCCTAAGCCGGTCTTGCCTTCCACCTGCGCACTCCTCAAGGAACTTCTTCGCCTGCTCACCAAGGCCTCCAAAAGCCTCCACCGCAAATGGCACCAATCGATGTGGGGTGATATCCCCGTAGAGAGCCACCTTCCGCCGCTCCTCCACCGCCGCCGTATGCAACGGTGTCTGCAATGCCCCCCCCACGTGAGAGGGGGCACAAGGGAACCCCACGACGACGTCGATGATGAGATGCCGTCCACGCCCATCGTAGTTGAGGACCGTGATGTCCGGTCTCCACCTCGGCGAATAACTGTGGTGGTATGCATGCATCTTCTTCACGGAGGCGGGGTCAAACACCTTGCGCGACATCTCAACAAGCACGTCCTGCGCTGCGTCGTGGCGATATGTAAACATGCCCATACGGTTGCACGCAAGGTAGTGGTACCCAAATTCATCCACCACCCCACCACATCTGCACCGCCCAGTCCCAACGGCGGAGACCTCCCGGATAAGTGGGAGGGTGACACCAAGCTGGAGACACAAGGAGACCACCGAGGCGATGGGCTTAAGGCGGAAGCCCCCCTCCATGGGCAAGGCATTCAAGTGCCACGTGGCCCCATCCCGAGAAAGGCTAAGCAGTCGCGCTCGGACGGATGAACTGGCTGCATCAAACAAGCGAAGCCAGTCGGAACAAATTTTTAGCTCCTTCTGACTCGCCGGCCGAGTGTCGCCGAAACTCTCCCATCTTGGCGCTTCCTCTGGGACCTTGAGCGCCTCCGGCAGCACATGCCCCCTCGCCCTCGCCGCCAGCACCGTCTCCCGCGCACCGCGCACAGCCCCCATCGCCGAGACCAAGCCCGCCACGAGAGGGTGCCCACCCGCATCTGTCCCCTCCGGCGCCCCAAGGTGCGGGAGCAACCCCCTGACCGCCGGGGACATCACCACAACACGCTTCCACACGTGCGCCCAAGAGCCCAGCCACCCCGCCGGCGCAAGCCGCTGAGCCGAAGTCAAGCCCAATCCCCCCACCGGGTCGGCAACTGACTCCAAGCCACCGCCTCCTCACCAAGGGGGTAGGGGCTGCCCGCCACCTCCTGCAAGCACCGCTGAATGCTCGTGTCATGCTCAAGGGCTCCTCTCATCAACAAACGTGGCTGCACCCCCCGCACCAAGTGCATGAAGCGAGGGTGGGCACAATACCGAAGGAGGAGCAACTGGATGGACCTGGGGATCATTCAATCTTGCCAACTTCGGAAGGATGGCCCCTCCCGTGCTAGCCATCACGAGGCACTGGTCCGCAACCCAGGTCTCCGAGCCCACAGGAATCCCCAGCACCCGGATACCCTGGAGAGGCACCACGGCCCCGGGCATCGGCTCACCGCCGGCGTCCACCACATCCTGGAAGGCCTCACACGCCCCTGACGGGCTGAAGACTGCACTCTTCCCCACATTCAGCTCCAGTCCGATATTTGCAAGCAACGGCACGGCCGCGTCATACGCCTCCCGCACCCGCTCCGGCTCCCCCAAAATGTGAATGCCATCCAGGTAGGCTATGATGTACACCTCCGGGTGTGCCCGCAATATCTCCCGAAGCACCGGCTGCAAAGGTGCCGCCATGAAGAACGGACCGAGCGGGTCCCCCTGCTGAGTGCCCTCTGCCGAGCGAATCCACTCGGACCGTCCATCCGCCCCCCGCCAGCCAAGCCAAGGCTCATGGCGGAAACAGCTCTCCGTCACCCCCAACAACTGCGGGAAGTCCTCGTACACTGCCCGATGAATCGCTCGCCTATGCACCGTGTTGAAGGCATTCTTGCAATCCAGTTGGAGGGCACACCACGTGGGGAAAGCCCCCAGCAGAGCCTGCACCGAGTGAACATACACCTCGGCACCTCCATGCACCCCGACCCCCACTTGGGCCGCCGACGAAGCCGCGCCTGCCTCCGGAGGTGCCCCAAAATGTGCCGCAAAGCGGGTCTTCATCTGCCTCCAAACCACCTTCCCGCCCAACCTCCTAAGCACCTCGCCGCAAACAATCGGGCGCACTCCACCCCCCGGCTTAAGGAGAGCTACCAACCGTGCCCCCATAATCCACGGCTGGACTTCTGCTGGAATCCTGTTGGACACGATCTGTTCACAGGCATGATGAATGGCCGACACCCCATCTCCAGCACCGAAGACGGCATCAAGGTGCTCAAACCGCAACTGAGAGCACCCAGGTCCTGAAGCCACCGGCATCCTCCGGCACTCCGCCTCCACCGCCGTCTCCTCAAGGACCAAAGGGGCTGCCTGAACGCTCGCCGGCAGCCCATCCCCAACTGGGTGCAACACCTGCAAGGCCTCGATGGTCTCGGGTGTCAGTGGGGCAAGGACCCCGGGATCAAGCCGCCGAATCGCCTTCCCCAGCTGCCCCTCCTTCACGAGGCTAATGACATCACTCATAACCCGCTCCTCCGAAGCACGAGCCGGCCACACCGGTGCTGACGGAACCGCCGCACTGAAAAGAGCCTCCCACTCCCCTGCCACCATTCTGGCAACCCTTCCCCGCACCAGCTCTGCAGGAATGGACTTCTTTTTGGCCCCCGGCGGTGGCGCCAACAACATCCGCGGCGCCACACCCAGCAACCGCCAAAAGTCCTCACTGTCGCCATCGAGGCTCCGCAAAATCCACCGCATCACCCCCGCAAACTCATCCCTAGCCCGCTTTGGGACAGGTCGAGCAGAGCAAAATGGGCACGGAAAGACCTCCGAGAGCGGGAGGCCCCGAAGCCACTCTCACGACGCCTCAGGGATCACCGGGTCCACCGGCCGCTCCCGCCGCTGAGCCCCACCAGCTCCCGCCTCAGCTCCTGCCTCCTGCCTCCTGCGCGCACAAGTGCTATGATGGGCGGTCAGTTCAGCCCCACTGACATACGCAACCTCACATGTAGGGCACGCCGCACATCCAAAGGCTGTGAGATCCATACCCTGGTAATCCACTGGCTGATGCGCCCCCCTCAAGTGCCGAGCCATCGCCACAGGATGCGCCCCCGTTCGCGCCGAGCACACGGGACATCTGTAGGCGGGCTCATCATCCCCCGGCGGTGGGTCATCAGCACGGTCTGCCGCCGTCCGCCAAACACGCCTCGGGACCGGCAAAACACCGCTCCTGGCCACTCGCTGCGGCAACGCCCGCTCCACTTGCCGTCCCTGCTGACGAAGCTCCCCTCCCTGCTGCTGCTGTTCCCGATGCTCGCCCGGCCGCTGTTGCTGCTGCTGCTGCTGTTGCTGTCGTTGTTGCCGTTGCTGGTGTTGCTGCCGTCGCTGCTGCAGCTGTTGCTGCTCTTGTTGTCCTTGTTGTTGCTGTTGCTGCTGCTGCTGCCCCTGTGACTGCTCTTCCTCCCACCGCTGCTGCCCTCCCCGCTGTTGTTGTTGTTGCCGCCAATGTTGCTGCTGTTGCTCTTCCCGCTCCCGCGGCTGCATAATTATGTCGTTGTGGCTGTCGATGTCGTCCCAGCCTCACAAGCGTCGGCGGCCGCACGCGACATGAAGGGCATGCAGCCCGCTCCAGCAACCACCTGGCCCCGCAAGTCTGATGCGTAGGATGCCCGCACGGCCACATTGAAAAGGCCTGCCCAACACGAAACTCCCCCAAGCATACGGAGCAGTCTCTACCACTCAGCTGCGGCACGCCACGAACATAACCAGGCCGATCCTCCACATCCCCCGCAGCCATCGCATACTCCACCATCACCACCTCAGCCGGCAACGCCGTTGCTGCCTCCGCAACCCCCACACCCGCAGCACCCTGAACATACTCCTCCACCAAAGCCTGAACAATCGGGACCGAAGAAAGGGGACCACCTCCCCCTGAGGCTCCCCTCTCCTCCAATCAGCGTCGAAAACCGCCCGCAAAGAAGGCGTCATCAAGGTCCCTGCACTAATCCGAAGGGTGGGCCACCCCCCCCCGTCCGAAAGAACGGCCACACCCCCCTCCGCTGGGAGACGACCCTCTCCGGCCTCTCCAGGCCTCTATCAAGCGCCTCCAGCTCAAGCGGAGTGAGGTCGCGCCCCAAAGCATCCCGCTGAACCATGTGAGAGCCGCCAACCTCCTGCCCCCGCAGGAAGGCCTCCAAGGCCGACGGACTAAGCAAGGCATGCTCCTCCACCTCATCTTCCCCCTGGATAGGAGCCGCACAGGCCTCAGGTGAGCGCCCACCCTCCAACTGGGCACCACCAACCTGCTCGGCGCCCCCCGCCTCCTCCGCCTCGACCACAGGGGCATCACAAGCCTCCGGAACCGCCATCCTCACCTCATCTGCAACCGCGGCCGCACCCCCCTCCCCCACCGTGGGAGGCTGGTCATCTCCACGCGGGGCCACCTCAGGCCGCGGAGACCGGGAGCCTGCCGGCCTGCTAGCACCCCGGCCCCTCCGCCTGGATAACACCAGCTGCCCATCCTCCGAGAGGTACTCGACGTCCGGCCTGCAATTAGCAAGACGTGAATCGGCACGCATTCCCCATTGTCATCGAACTGCACACTGTGCTGCCCATTCTCCGAGTGGAACTCCGTGACCACGCCAACTCGAGATCGCCGCGCGTGAAGATAGCAAATGCGCACCCGGTGTCCGACCAACTGGCCTCCACGTGGCCGGGTGTACCCGACACTCCCCATCGCCCCAGGCACCCTGCCAGGCGGCTGCAAACCCTGCCGGGCCTCCGCCACCATGTTGGCCGCGAACAACTGGACCTCCTGCCCCACCTGTTGGTTGAGCTCAAGCAGCTCCTCCTGCCGCCGACCTGAGAAATGGAACGGGTGAATCGCCTCCTCGAGGATGAAATCCGCCACCACCTCCCAAGAGATCCCTGCCTCCCGGAAGACATGAGCCAACCTGTCCACAAGTCTGGCCCACTCACCACTCCTTGGCAGATTGGGGACGCCGAGCGCCAGCCCACCGCATCCAGGATCAAAGGACAGAAGACCCAAGAGAAAGTGGCCGTCGAACCATCATCCGCCACCACACCGGTAGGCGGCATGCTACACATGGAATGCCCGCACCACTCCTCCTCTACTGGCCGGAAGAGCGGCCCAATATACAGCCGCCCCCCCATGCCCGGTGAGGGCCGGGGAGTGCCCGACACATCAGCGACACCCACCCGGTGTACCTGCTCTGCATCATCCACCTCTGCCTCGGCATCCAAACCCGCCCTGGGCACCGCCCCCGGCGTACGAAGCAAATCCGCAAGCCCCTCGGGCACCGGCGGGGACTGCAGCATATCCAGAGGAGCCGGCCTGCACAAAGACGGCGAGACCTCCGCCAGGGGCACCGCCCGCTCCGCAGCAACCTCGGGCTCGACCACGTCGGGGACACCCACCGTAGCGGCAGCCACTTGCGCCCGCTGCCCACTCTCTCCCGCAAGCCACTCCACCTGCTCCTCACAAAGGTCGTGACTCACCTCATCTCCATCGTCGTATCGCACCACATGCCGCCCCTCCCCAGGCACCCATGCGTGGACGACCCCGTCAAAGCTCGCCCCCTCCGCTGGCCATCGGACCCGAACACGGCGCCCAAGCACCCCCGCCCCGAGACCCCAGCAATCCCGCTGCGGGCTGGGCTCCTGCCGCTCCTCCTGAGCCAGCCCCTCGGCCTGACCCGAACCAACCCCTGCAATGTCCGCTTCCTCCGCACCCCCCACTTCCCGGGTGAGGCTCTCCATCGTGCGCACGGTCCGCCGCCGCCGAGCGCCCTGCCCCAGTCTCCCAACTCCACCACACGAGCCGCCATTTGCCGCCCTCTGAGCGCGCCGCCCAGTCTGCTCAGTCCGTCCACCCGCCCGTCCGCCCACGCCTGCCACGTCGCTAGGCACCCTAGAAGCCGCACCCGCCTCCGCCGGTCGCCCACCACGGCGTTGGCCAGGCCCACTCCTCTGCAGGCTCGCCGCCCTGCTAGCTGACCTCGTAGTCACCCCAGCTGCTGCCCCACTTGCGCTCGGAACCGCCATCCCGCTCGGGATGGCTCCACCTGCTAATGTTGACCGTGTCGACCCAGTACGGGCACCAACACTGGCTGCCCCGCTAAACGGCGTCGATCTCGCCGACCTATTGCCACCACTATTCGCCATGGTGCTCTGTGACCTCGTTCTCATCGTACTCGCCGTTACCATGTTGCTATTGCTGCCGCCCCTGAGCGGCTCATCGTCGTTACCAGTAATCGTCATCATCATCATAGTCGAAAGCTGGAGGGGATTTTGAAAGCGCACAAGCCTGCCGGCGGAAGCGAGCATTCCGCAGATTGACATCCCAACCCCCAACACATTGGGAATCACATGGGTATGACCCCCAACTGGAAAAGGACCCCTCCATGCCCCGATGGCCATCGCCACCAGGTGCCTCCCAGATCCTCCAGACCGACAATCCGCCGTGGAGGAAATGGTGTCCAGCGCGGGCCAGTGACCTGTCATACCGTGATGGAAGCGTTCCTTCAGCCTGCGCCCCCGAATGCTCGCCGACACAATTGGGCCGATTCTCATCAACACCCACCCCGCAGGGCATCGCGCAGTGCACGAGGTGAAGACGCCCCGGGGAAACGAGGGGCTGGTGGTGCAAACACCAAGGTCACACAGGAAAACTCCCGGACAGGCAGCTCCAACCAGCCGAAAAACTCCTCGCTGCCGATCACAACGGCCGTCCGCCACGCCGCCGCTGCCCACTCCGCCGCCCACCGTCCAGCCGTACGGCCCGCCTCCAAGGGCGAGTTCCTGACCGTCCGAAAGCAACAGAGCCCCGCAGCCGCCGCCGCCAAGCGACACAACAGCAGGTGCCAACATGGATCTACGGTCCGCGCACCAAAACATGGCGCTCCCCGCAACATCCACAGAATCCCTCAGGCCTAAATCCCCACCTCCAAACCACCGTTGCAACCCCCCCAGGCGTACCTGCAAAACGCCGCCACGGTACACCCGGGGCCAAGCAAAAGGGGACACACAAAGGCTCGTCAGATCCGGGAGCCACAGTGGTTCCAGCAACCCATGCTCCCGGACACCCGCCGCCCTCAAAGAAACGCCAGAAAGAGGGCGGCCTCATCTCATCAACACCCGCCCCGAAGGGCCCAACAGCACGCCCACCGTGTGGAGTGAAGAAGCCTCGCGGGAGACGAGGGACCGGCGGACCTGCCGCCAACCATGCGGTCCGAACCGGCCGCGCACACAGCAGCCCCACAGCATCGCACCGTGGGCCGCCGGGGAAACCTAAGAATAGGTCGTGTGCGTTCCCCAGCCCGCCGACTGGGTCCAACCCCTTGATGCGCACGTTCAGCTCACCCAACCCAAAACGGGCCGGGAGTCTCCAGGAGGACCACGTGGAGGAGTGCGCCCCCCCCCCTGTATGTATTGGGGCATGGACTAATGATGCGTGTGGATGATTTTTGGGTATCGGGTCGTGGGCTGATGGGTGTGGATGGTTGATGGGTATCGGGGCATGGGCTGATGGGTGTGGAGGGTCGATGCAAAGAGTTAGTTGTTTGATGTTTACTTTTGACAGTTTTATCCATTAGGTTGATGAACATTTGCGAAGCTTAACATACATGCATGGCATAGACACATTGTAAGATCCATGATAAGTTGCGTTCATGTAAGACTCTAGTTTTATTTTTCTTGGACTTCAATATCAAAAACACTTTTGGAACTTATGATGATTGGGTGCTTGTGATTTGCAGTATGGTGGGGTTGTTGGTCGAAGCGGTTCCATTGGAATAATTATGATCAATTCAAGCTATGTTTCATACTCCAGCGCAAAGGTGAGAGGCATTAAACTTGTCTTCACATTGCCATTCTTTACATTTTATATGCTGTGCACTATGAAATAGCTGAACATCGTAGACAGGGCAGATAGAGATTATGGCAGCATAATGTGGCTGTTCAAGGTGGATGGGCGATCGCCGTTTGTACAACGAAATTATGAAACATGGATATTGAGTGGACATGAGTTGGGAGGGCAACCACTCAGTATTATGGAGGAGTTGCTTATATCAATGATGGGTACAATCAAGAGATAAAACAGAAGTCCATCATCGCAATCAATAGCTGCATCGTGCACCACAGCTCGGCTAAGGTGCAGTGAGCAATGCCATATACCCATGAAAGCTGCTGCGCATGATCATTCATGGTGACAGCTTATGTATATCAATCCCACAATCATGCACGGACCTACAACTCAAATCAGATGATAGGAAGATCATTTACATGGATCAATGTGCATATTGCCTCTATGCTCACTGATTTATTATCATTCATAAATTGATTTGATTGGTTGAGTTTCCGAGGTAGTATCAGCAGATCCAACCTGACCAGTTTGAGGCTACAAACCGTCCTGTTAGCATGAAATGGGAAAGAAAATCTTTAGGGTTGGCACAATTGTGGCCATGCAAGTTGATAGAGAGAGGGGTTTCCAGGTGGCAGCTGCCCACAGTGAACTGAGATGGTTGCTGGGGTGGCCTAAAAGTATGGAGGAGTAGCATATGTGGAAGATGGTGGCAATATTGAAATCAGCGGCAGCAATATTTCTTTCAATAACGCGGTACGTGGACCATTGTTTGCACAGCATGATGGAAACGATCGTCACGGATGCAGCAACAATTTTAGAATAATTTTAAAACGGGTTGCTCAAGTCTTCTAGTTGCAATATGCGAGGCAAAGCTGGTCCTTTGCCACAAGAGGCTCAGATGACTTAGAATATGGTCTGTGTGGATTTGGGTGTATTTTAGGATGAGGATGGCGGTGTGGCATATTACTACTCCTTGGTCGAATTCTCCTTAGAAGATCGTTCTGACCGCTCATGCTATGATGGGAACACCACATTGTATGGAAACATCATGTCACACAATCATGCTACGGTACGTAGCAGTGATGAGCTGGATTGTGCTTATGCCACCTTGCGCATGACCAGTGAGGGCACTGGCAGTCGATTGAAGAACCAGGTGGCCATCTTTGGATCATTGGACCCCGCAAGATGTCGGGGCCAAGTTTCACAAGAAAGAGGCGCTATAGCTGATGCATGACTTTTTTGAATTTTGCAGCTTTGAGGGATCACCCCTTTATGAAAGTGTTTGACCTAAGACTCGGGATATTTACATTACTCAAGCCATGCGCATGTTGCCAATTACCACCAATCACAGACCAGGAACTCGATCCTCATTTGCCTATTTAGCTCTGTTTTGCTGCCACTCTTCCCTCGAGGTAAATCTCGATCGCCTCGACGTATTTGTTTAGCTCGCTCCTTGTCTCTGACTGAAGATGCCAACTAAATTGGATAATAAGACTTCACCCTGACTCAACTTGACAGACAATTGTGTGGAGCCTCACCCTCTTATACCAGCCTGAACCTTTTCGGGAGTTATATGCCCCGCCACCATGAACATGGTTGGCGTTGGTTTCAATTTTGGTGTACTCCAATATAATCATATGAGATGATATGATTAAAATAGGACAGCCTCTGGGGAATAATTTCGTGTAATGCCCTTTCACATTACACGTGAAATGTGAAAGGGCATTTCATATTTCACGTGTGTGAAATGTGAAATTAACACACGTGAAATGCGAAATTCACATTTCACATTTCACACACATTTCACAGTACTATCCGAGACGAATCTGCAACATCTCTTTTGAGACAACTTTAACGATTTGCCATTGATTAATCGCCTGCAGGATTTGATGTCAGATTTTCTCACTGACACTTGCCGGAGAAGGGCACCCGATGTTTGAGCCACAGAGGGACCTTACCCTTCAGAGTGGGGGCAGTGCCCGCATTGTCCTCATCTTCATTTTTTTCGTAAACTCTCATTTGCCAAAGACCGGCAGTGCAACACTTTTCATTAGACCACGCGCAGCACAGTCACACCTGTGCTACCAAAAGCATTTTAATGTTCCTTGGCCATGCCGAGTTTTCTTCGTCGCCGTCGTAATACAAAACAAGCCCCTTGCTCTGGTTAGTGAAATCCTGGATCACGCCGGGCGGAGAGCTGTTCAGTCCCCTCCCAGTGCAGTTGAATGCAAGGAACTGCAGACACACCCGGCATCTCCATGTATGCGGGTTGCCTCTTGCCCTCCTTGGACACGCAGTGGCTCACTGGGATGCCCATGGATGTTGAGCATGGCCGTGTCTCACTTGGAGAGACCAAGCAGCTCAAACCCTTCAAGCATGTTCGGATGGAACAGTTCCTGCTACCTGGACATAGTTACCACCTTATTTGCCAGGGTCTGAGCCATTTCCCTGATCCGGGACTAACCTGGCCAGTATCGGGCTACAACCTGTGCTGTTGCCGCGTTCTTCACCTGATTAAGCCAAAATATCCAGTAACGCCCTCAGGGGAAAAACCTTAATATATCGCATCGATGTGAATTGTCACCTACGTTGAACACTCCAAATTTTGGGGCCGTTCAACCGGCTTATCACCGGAAGTCTAGCTCACCACCCTGTGTTGCACCATGCCATCCAACAGGGCTTCAATTTCGCCCCTGAATTCCCTGCTAGCACAACATAGTTACCACTCCCGCAAGTACCGCCGCGCCACCTGCACCGCGAGGTAGAGCTTTGAAAGCTGCCAATTTGATCATAGGTTGCCCTGCACAGGATGTCCTTCACCTTAGAGTGAATCTCGTGTACTCAACGCTGTCACCCGGAACAGTCCGTGCTGCAGATCCGCCTCCAGACCGAGGCGCTCAACCACCTGCACTGGGTCCCACTGGGCCTCCCTCGCTCCAGTTGCGGCGTTGGTCTCGGCAATTTAGCACGTGCTGTCCTCGGCCCTGTTGGTGTAAAGCCTCTTTCCTCGATCTGCCAGCCCCAGAACGCAGGCCATGCACAGGAGCGCTTGTGTGCTGCTGTGATGGTTCACATTCCCCGCTTCTGCCCCCTCCTTGCTGCGTGGCTGCGCAACCAACGTTCTCGTAAACCTCCACAATATCCAAGCTTTTGAACTTCTTGATGATCTCCTGCTGATTGCAAAGCTTCAAAACAGTTCACAATCATGCACAAGCATGCACAGAAACCTACAGATCAATTACAGAGAACCCCATCCACACGTGGTTGCCAAGTGCTGAACCAGCTCCTGCTGCAGGTCAAATTGCGTGACATGCTGAAATTTCCAGGTTGATTCCCATGGAGATCATCCTTCTTGTGAAAAGAAAAAATCAATTTCAATTCTTTCCATTCAGCTGCGCCTGCCAGCACTCTCCTTCAACGTCTCCACCTGGAACTTCACACTTCACGCCTCCCTGTTGCCGCCTTATCCAGTGTTAGTTCATGGCTACTGGCACTGCAGTACTTTTTCACGGATTCTGAATTTCCAAAACCACTAAAAATCACGTTGCACTCCACTTGCGACAGAGCCGCCGTGGCAGCAGCACCGTGTACATTCTACTTACCAATTCCCTCCAATGGGCATTTATGTTGAATGGCACCGATGCACCACTAAGCTGTTGATGTAAAATGCCGCCTCTACGGTTTGTATGATGCAGGGCAGGTTGAGGGGATGGGAGCTTGAAGCTCAACTTAGTGGCAAGTGTTGTCCAGACGCGCCTTGAGTTTAAAAGTAGAATTGCGCCATTGAGGGGCCACCAAAGCTGTACACATTGATTTTGTTTGTGGCAGCAGTGTCGGCCATGTGTGCTGTCCTTGTTTAGGGCAACGAATCAACTGGGGTGTGGCTGCCTGGAGGAGGGGATGGCGTGGACAGTCTGAAGGTGGCGTTTCTCATTCTGTTCGTGGGAGTGATGCCAACATGATTCGCTGCATTGCGTCACATAACAGTGTGGTATGTCTTCGAATTTCCTTTCTTCCGATGACTTGAAGGGGCACAAACAAATGATCAAACACACTCAGGAATTGTTGCGAGAAAATGCAAAAGCCAAATGAGCCAATACAAAGACAAATACAGAATGGTGACGTATATGACAGACAACTTTCTGAGATGACACTGCAATCCAATAGAGCATTATAACCATGGAATACTATAGAGTGGATAAGCAGAGAATTCGGAGTAGAATACAGTATAATAATGATGGGAGAATGTGGAGTATGTGACCATAAGATAATGATTTGAGAATACATAGCAGATGAAAAAACGTACCAAAAGCATCTGGTTATGCACACATTTTACTGATAGAAGGAATGGAACGTAAGGAAAGAAACAAATAGAGGAAGGATAGAGAGACATAAACCACATACATCACCTCATGGAAGTCACATGCACCAAGGACATGATTTAGGAAACAGCGCGTAAACGGTGCAACATGGATGTACCCTTTTTCTTCTTTGTCATCAGCAGGGAGTGCGCCAACTGCCTTGGACCTTGCCAGTATTAATATTGCGAACCCTCATGATGGCCGATGCAGCATGCTGCGGGGATGTTGGTGTATTGCACAGACCAACGCTGGAGGTGTGTTGAGCACAAATGGCATACTGGCTGTTCTTGTTGAGGGATGCAACCTATCGCATAATTCAGCTGAGGTGAGTGCTGCAATCATTCACCTTGCTACATCTATTGCACATTATCAGGACCATACAAACTTCAGCCTACAACAGTCTACCAGACCGTAGCGCCTGGTGGGCTTCAGTGCATGAACCCCATTCATGATCGGTTCGCTGATATAAGTAGAGATCATTCAAATTGTCAGTATTCGCGATGGTCAAGAAGTGGAGCTCTTTAGAAATGCACGATGCACTTAACAACCCATATTGATTTGTTCTCATGCAAACACTGGTGTGAGTGATTTGTGTGACACGTGGCATGGAGCGATGCAGTGAAATTTCTTCATCCGATGCGGACATTCCTCGATAGACGCTGTCTTCTCCTGCGAGCTATGATTCATGTAGGTTGATGTTGTAGCCCTATCGCTGCTAGACAGCTGTGCACATATTGCATTTGGCTACGTGTATTGGAATTCACTTATGTGAGATTCACAAATGAAGAGCAGAAATGCAATGGAGGGCTGGGCTTGAGGGTTAGTGCCGGTTGCGGATTCGGGACAAACGTTCCAGGCGAACGGAGGTGCTTTAAGAGTATCATATCCACGGGACGTGGCAATACGTGGATCCAACCTCACGGAGAATTATGCGCTTTCCTCTGTGAGTGACATTGCATCAACGGCAGCACGTGTATAGTATCTTTCTTTCGCTGCATTTGTTGATTTGTTTTTTCAATGCTTCCTTGCGTACCGCGTGGGTGCATACTCATCATCTGACTGATTCCTTTGGCAACAAGGAACCACGGAAGATCGATTGCAAATCATGCACATGCCGGGAATCAACTTATTCTTGAACTGGATTGCAAGCAGAGGTGCAAGAAAACAAGCAAGCACAACAATGCAACACACAAGAATGAGATGCTTGCTCTTCATTAAAAATATATATTACTGCTAGCAAGTCTTACACTCTCTTAGCCTCTCTGGCTTCTCCCTTTTAGCTACAAGCCTCTCTGGCGAGCTCTCCCATCTCAGCTACAAGCTTCTCTGGCGAGCATCTCTGTCTGTCTCCCGACCTCCGATCCTGTGGCAGGGTGAGTGTCTCTCAAGTTTGTCAGGGAGCTAGGCTGCTGCTCAGAAACTGCTGTGCAAGTCTGTTGCCTCTAAGCCTCTCTGGCTGTGCCTCTCTGGCCTCTTCTCGGCAAACGGGCTGGTTCCTCTCCAGGAGCTCAGCAGCTTCCTTGCAGCAGCCTCTCACCCATCCCTGCGAGCAGGGGCTCTCTTGACAGGAGTCCCGGCCACTCTCACGGGACACATTCACCCAACGGAGACATGGGAGGGGCCGAGAGCACGAGTGAGTCACCTGAGGATGGCCGCTGCGGCCGCTGCCATCGCTCCGGGAAGGACGAGCTTCTGCTCGGTGCCCAGGTCGCAGTACCGCTCGAAGCAGTCGCTCTTCCAGTCTCCCTGCATCTTGATGTAGAGGGTGTTCACGTCCATCCGCCGAGCCGCCGTGGCCCCGCACCGCCGCAGCAAGTGCCCTGCATACCGCTCCGGGTCCAAGCCCGCTCTCCCCGCGAGGCTCTTAATGCCCGCCACCAGAGCATCGTGTGTCACCGGCACCACCGAAGCCTTCCTCCCTGTGACCTTCTCCACGACAAACAGCGGGGAGTTCCCCGGAAGGTCTGGAGTCCGATCCATCAGCAACCGCACCGCCTGCACTGGGCACAACAAAGATCCCGGGACCGCCCCAAGCGGCACCCAATGGCACCTCTCCCCGCACTGAATGGTCTTACTGTGCCGCACCCGAAGCCAGATTACATCTCCGCAGAAGAGCACATCCCTCACCAGCGCCCCCCTGGTATTCCAGGCCCCCTGCTTCCCAGTGGTCAAGTTGTCCTTACGGAACAACCCAAAGAAGCCCACCAGAATGGCCGCCCACAAGGACAGCTGCCCCAGATCCCCCAGAGCAATGAAGCCTGCCATCCGCCCCAGGTCCCGCAACGTGAGAGGCATAAGTAGCTTGGGGGGGCGGCCCCGGCACCTCTTCACACCCTGCAAGGCCGCCGCCACTGGTTACCTGGCCGAGATTGGCACCCACTCAAACCCCCTCTGCAAATGCAACTGCCGCACACCCGCCAGGTAGCTCTTGATCGTGTCGGGCTGCACGAACCAAGAGGAGAAGGTGATGAACAAGGCCAGGGTGCGGTTGGTGGCCGGCAGCAGCGGGCTCAGACAGCCCAGGCAGGCAAAGGAGATGCAGAATGTCACAAAAGCCCTCAGCCCCGTGCCGTAAGCCCGCCTCGAGTTTGGGGCCAAAGACTTCCGTTGGCAGCGCTCCGTCTCCTGCTGCAGCTCCTCCACCAGCTCATCTGCCCCGTCCTCACGCCAAATTAGGCAGAGCCACCGGCTCTGGGCCCACCCTCACCACCACCACTGGCCACCTGGTGGGCCCCCACACTGTCCTGCCAAGGTGTACCCCCTTCGCACACCGGCCACCGGACCACCCTGAACACCTGAGGGAGACTCTGCACCAGCTCCCAAGCCTCATGCCCATCCCAAGCCGGCATAAGGAAGCAGCAAGCCGTCCCCATCTGCTGCCGCCGCTTACACTGCAAGAAGTTCTTGATGATGGCCAACATAATCGAGAAGGGTAAGTTCCCCCAGTCGTTGTGGCCATCGAACAGCTGCACCCTGGCGTCCTCCTCCCGGCTCCAGCTCAGGTAACAGTAAGATTTGGCCCTGGACACCGCCACGCAGGCGTCCACAGTGAAAGGGCCGAACTCCTCCTCAATGTCCATCCAGTGCACCGGCCCGAGCTCCAATCATCTTGATTCTGCCGCCATATGGTGGCCCGCATGAAGACACGGTGCTCCGCCCGGAATCTGTCCAGCTCCAGCCGAGAGTCCGCCAGCACGCTGTCCTCAGAAGAAATGTACCTGGGCTGTAGCCTGATGTCGTGCCTGGCACACACCAGGAAGATTTGTCGCGACAAGGGAACGTACTCCACCGGCCCCCACCAGCTCCCCACCTGGTACATGGTTGACTGATTGTTGTTCCTGACTACCACTGTCCGCCCCTGCATCCGATGCCCCCAAAGCGCCAAGGCCTACCAAATAGCAAAGGGCTCCAGGTGATCAATGTGTCAGCTCTCCAGCAACCCCGGCCGCCTCGGGTACCCGGGCCGCTGTGGCATCCGTGCCAAGTCCGCCCAGCTCAAGAGAAAGAACAGATCTTCCCACAGCTCGCCAAAGCCAAGGGTGCCAGATGCATCAATAGCGAAATGCCTCTCATGTACCTCCCTACGGTACAGCACACCCTGCCTACCGTTGTACCGCTGTACCACCTGCTCCAGCACTGCCAAATCCTCCAGCAACCCGTGGGGCAACCGGACCCGCAACCTCTCCGTGGTGGCCGCCAGGAAGGCGAAGCCCCTTCTCCTGGTGTACAAAGAAAGCCCCCACACCATCTGGCTGCAAAAGGCTAAGAGACCGAGCAGAGAGTCCAGAGCCCGCCGCCGCACCAAGCCCCTCCCAGCTTGTTGCCTCAGCTCCGCCGCCTGAGCCAAGACTGCTGAAATCCTCTCCTCATCAATCGAAGCCGGGCAGACCTCTCCCTCTGTACTCAAGCGGATCCCTAGGAACTCCATGACAGCCCCCTCACACTTGGCACTATGGAAACAAACTCCACCAGCAACATCATGTGCTCCTCCACTTCCTCCCTAGCGTCCGCCACCATGAAGAAGTCATCTAAGTAGCCAACTGTGGGCACACCCTGAGCCTGCATCCAAGCCACAATCGCCTTAGTCCACCTCCCGGGCTTCAGCAGACCGTAGGCCTCCTTCACCGTGACAAACTCATCAGGCTCAAACTCAATCCTGGCGTTCACCCCCACATCCTTCGGGCGGGAGTAGTCGCTCACAGGGTAATACTTCACCTTACCCTTCCTCACCTTCTCCACCATGCCAAGAGCGATCACTCCTAGGGCCCTCCTCTAGTCCGCCAAGAAGCTCCTACCAGCCGCTCTCTCCCGCTCAATCTCCTCCCGCATGACCTGCATATGCTCCGGTCCCACATAATTGGGGACACGGTACGGGGACTCCAGCTCCATCTCCTCCGAAGGCCAGCCCGCACCACAAGCCGCAGTGCGAACCAGGAACTCTACATCATGCCGGTCCTGAAAAGCCACCGCCACTAGGTGAGCCCGCCGGGTGAGTAAGGGAACCGAGCACCCAACTCTCTCACACTCCTCCTCATAACATATTCTCTCGTGCTCCTCAGCTCCGTGCCGCCCCATGTGCTCCAGAGTAGCCCTGCGAACGATGCCATCTCTCAATGCCAACCACCTAACCGAAGCCTGCAGCCGCCCCGGCTCCCCCGGGGCACACCATGTAGCCGGATCCTGCCAAGGCACGGGCAACGGAACCTCTCTCTCCACCTCCATCACATGCGGGTGCCTTTCGTGTTTAAGAGGACCTCCAGATGCGTCCCAGACCGGGATGATCTTGTCCGGGCGTAAGCCCGACCACCACTGGCACTGCTCACCTCACCCGAATCCGACTCGGCAACCCTGTCTGATCCCTCGTCCGGCTCCACCACTGAGACCCCCACATCAACAGCAGCCTCCTCCTCCAACTGATCCACCTGAATCTCCGGACACACGACCGCCGCAGTGTCCTGGCCAGCCCCTGCTGAAGACACACTGTGCCCTCCCAGAGGCCCCCCGCCGCGGGTGGGCTCCCCCGGTGGTTCGGCACCCGCCGGGATCAGCCTCATGATTCACTGTGCACCGGGGCAATCCGCTGCCCCCCGCAGGTGGCCGTCTGAGCCACACAAACTGCAGACATGGCGGAAGTTGCAGGGGTCAAAAGTGCACGTACCGGCGTTCCATCCGTAACAAGCATCCGGAATGCCTCGCCTGCCTCTACCACCTCTGCCGCCTCTCCCACTGCGGCCTCTGCCACCCTTACCTTTCCCGCCAGTCTTCGTTGCAGGCTCCTGCTGAGTGGGCTGCTCATCCGTCTGCCGCTTCCACTTATTCCAACTTGCTTTCTTCCCGCCTTTGTCCTACCGCACGTTATAAGTGCGAGCATACACCCGCCATACTGCATCATACTCTGTCAGTGTAATCCCCTTTTCTGACCGCTGGACCCGCCAGACAAAATGCTCATAGAACTCCGTGAAATGGTAAAATGAAAACTCTGCCGCAATGGACTTAGCCCACTCCAAGAAATCCAGCAAGTCCTCCCTCTCGCTCTCCGGCGCAGCACACACAATGCGCATGAATCCCCGGGACCACTCCACCATGTTCTTACACTTGGATTCTTCGGTTTAATCGTGAAAGAACCGTCCCTCCCCAAGGCAATCCGTCCCTCCTCTAACTGCTGCAGCCTCTGCACTGGGTGCACCACCAAATCCACCCCTGCAAGCGGGCTGTGCTGAGCTGCAATCGGACGGGTCCTCTCACCTGGCGGGCCCTAAACCCTAAACCCTAAACCCTAATCCTCAGGCGCCAACTCCCCACACAGCGCATTCTCCAACATCTCCTCGTTGACGGTGTGGAACTCGCTGCCCAGCAACGCCAACCACTCCCGACGTGTTGGATCCAGAGGCAGAAGAGGCCTACCTCCGCCCGAAGCTCCTCGCTCCTCACCTTCGCCATCCTCAAAGTGCACCCGCTTGCGCTTCTTGAAGAATGACGGCTGCAACACGTCCGTCACCAACACCGCGGGCACCTTGTACTTCACAAAGGACTTAAACTCCGCCACTCGCGCCTGTAAAAGATGCACTCGCACCCGGCAATGCTCTAGCGTGGCTTCCGATCCCGGCGGAAGCTCATCCAGCTCCCACTCCTCCGTCTCCAGCTCAGGCAGCACGAAAACGAGCTCAGGAAACGCGTGCGCCTCCAGCAACCTCAACGGTTGCTTCCCAAAAGAATGATCCGTGCGAAATGCCGTAAGATGGGGACATAACAGGGCCGCCTCCTGCACCAAAGCCGCGCACGCCTCCTGACACTTCGCGATGTCCCACTGGTCCGTAGTCGCCAATGATCTCCGCAAAGCCAGCGCGAACGCCCTCCCCAAAGCATCGCCAGACGGGCTGCCCGTACCTGCCCCTGCAGTACCAGAAGACAAAGCTGAAACCGTGGTAGACAACGATCTCAGCGTCGCGTTAACACCTTGCATCGCCTCAGTCACCGCTGCTGCCGCGATCTGCGCCGCCTCCGTAGCCGTGATCCCTCCCGCAGCGGTAGTCCCCCCCGAAGACGAGCCCCAACTGGCATCCCTCCAGAAGGCGTACCTCCAAGGCCCGAAGATCCACCATGCGCGCCAGATGATCCTCCTCCCACAGAAGGAACCTCCAAAGCCAGCAGCGCAGACGCCCAATCCGCCGCCGCACGTAACCTGCGCCACTCAGCAGCCTTCCTGGAAGCCCACGAGCCATCCAGCGACGGCCAACCACCAACGACCAACGCACCGCCAGAATCCAGCGCCGAAATCTCCATCTCCTGCAAACGATCGCTCTCCTTGCGCACCTCCGAAGGCAGACGCTGCAGCGCCTCTAAATGCCGCGTAAACCAGTTAATTGCGAACTGCCTCGGAAGAGTGGCAGAAGGGGTTACGCCTCCTCGGTTTAGAATTCGGCGTCTGCGTCTGGGGAGCCCTGAGCGAGTGGGAGAAAACACGGGGAACCGATACACGTATTTGTGGTTTCTTTCCCCAAAAATTGTCTTGGCTTTAAGCTTGCCTGGGTCCGAGCACCCTCCAATTCTGGGGGGGGACATGCGGTGCCATGTCGAGTGAGAATTGACTTCCCCAACCGCCTTCTGGCTTAGGGACTAAGGATTCAAGCTGTGTCACAAGTTTCTTTCGGGGTATCTTGTGATGGTCACTCTCCTCTGCTCTTTCCCCCGTTCTTCCTGCACTCGCCCTCTCTCTCCCCACCAGTCTCTCCCCCATGGCTCTCTCACCCCCTTCCCTTCCCTGGATGATGCTTCCGATTGAAAGTTCCCCGTGCCTGTTGCAAGGGAGGCACGAAACGTCCCTCGGGTCGGGTCGGGTGTTATTCCACTTATCCTTGGATATACCGAAAAGTTCCTGAATTGCTTCTCACCTCCACTAGAACGATGGTGAGAACACTTGCAGCCGGCTGTGCTCTTGTGTCCTCCGACTCTCTCTTTCTCATTCTCGCCCCTCTGCACCGCTTCAAAGGCTGAGTGCGTGCCGATGGATGACGGGGCGCCCAGCTTGGGTTTGGTGCCTGCCCCTCTTCACACCCGCAGCCCGCGCGGCGTGTTGTTCCCGAGCCTAGGGTCCAGGTCCGAGGTACCAGGTGAACAGGTGCATAGTGAGGCTTATTGTACTCTCCAAGCATGCCAGGAGCCCAGGTTCAAAGGTGCATGACTCTGATGTGTTGTGTTTGTGTGCACTCTTTACTGTTCATCCATAAACCCATATTTTCTCAGTGTAAAGCCAACAGGAGGAATGTCAGCACATTCACGTCTCTGCCCCATGCCTCAAGCACGGACTGATATGATCCTCTCATCAAGACCACCGAGGGGAGGCATGCCACCAACTGACGCTCACTCCTGTTACCCTGGCCGGGCACACCTAAAGTTAAATGTTGCGCACGTGGCGCTCTCTAGTGTGTAGTTGCGGCGAATATCCTTCTCCATGCGCCCCCTGTATTGGTGAAACAATGAGTCTGATCTGCACCCAGGTATCTTCGGTATGATGGCGCTCTCCTTAGTTGTTGAGTTCAGAACTAGGAAGAGCAGCTGGAAGGTTCCAATAGAGGCTGAGCTGTGATATTAGTATGTCTCCAGGTATATCTTGCGTGCATGTTGGCCCTCTCCTTCTCTCTTTGCACTCCGCCCTTCCTCTCCCACCAGTCTCTCGCGTGGCTCTTTCCTCTTTCCCTTAAGGATGCTCTAGATGATAAACTCCCCAGGCCCCTGCAGACTGGCAGAACACGTCCCCCGGGTCGGGTACGATTCCCTTTATCGCTTGAGATATACTGAAAAGTTCTTTAACTGATTCTCTACGGGGATGATTGTGGGTTGGCTTTTGTCGGCGGATCTCGTGCTTCGGTATGTGTGTATGTGCTTATCCTTGGACTGACTCCTTTGGAACCCCGTAGCCACAGAAGACCGGCTGCACTATGTACCCACGCCGGGGATCAAAGGATTCAACACA
>LGRX02035792.1:0-87090 GCA_001247695.2 Cymbomonas tetramitiformis
CTGTACATTTCACTCCATTGTTTGATTTTTTAGTATTATCGATGAATAAGTATTCTAATTCACATATATCCAAATACATCAAACACGTATCTGTTATATCTGCATCAATACAAATAACTTTCTTACATCTTTTGATAATGTTTTTCAATGTTGCGTAAATGTATCTCTTCTTGATTTGATAGTTGGGCTTGTAATCAAATGATTAATCAAACTATTATATTCATCCATGACCAACACGTAATCCTTGAAATCTATATGTTCAGTTCTGTCCACCAAACTCTCTATGGTAATGATTAATGATTCTCCTTCGTGAATATACCCACTGTTCTCATAGTATTGAACATTGATACCGTGTTTTCCCATTGTGTTGTATAACTCTTGTGCTAATGATACACGACTTGTAGGTATAATGAATGTTTGTCTTTCATCTTTCAAATATTCTTTAATCAATGTTGTCTTACCAGTTCCCGTATCGCTCTTGATAACAATTCCTTTCTGTTTGATGTCTTGAATTATGACTTTATTATTGATGTATTGAGTATCGATAGTTTTATCAGCATACCTCTTATTTTTTAAGACGTGTTTCAATTTATAATATCCTAATATCAGTTCATCATATTGATCGTCTTTATCCCGGGGGTCTTGTTTCGTTTCTCTTATCAACCATTCAATTGGATCGTATTCATTGAATGTAATAGTATCCCATATTTTTTGATTTTCAATTTCATTAAAACCTGGTCGTTGTTTACAGAAAGCCTTCCATTTGATCTCTTGATTCATCAATTTCATTGCAGCCGTGAAATTCTTAAATCTCATCCATGATTCTTGTGTTTTCGTACTATCAAAGAAAGTCATTGGTAATTTATCAAGTATCGTATTGATATGTTTATCGATATCAAACAATGGATACTTTTTCATATGATTGAAAATTTCATAATCGAATTTATTGATTGATGTTTTATTTTTATATTGAATGTTCAAACTTTTCGATAAATTGTTTTGATCAAATCCAATCTCGAATAAGTATTCAATAAGTTCTACAGGTATCGGTTTAGGTGTTGTATCATTAAATATCGTATATTTTCTATCATTGATGCTTGAACCTGGTAACATTCCATATCCACCATTCGAACGTGTATCAATTGCTAAATCATGGTTTGATCCTTGTTTAATCCTTTTATCGTATTGAAAATACAAATGAATACCAACACCCGATTGTGATCGTACTGTAAGAGTATTAAACTTATCAATATATTCTTTTCCAAACTTTTGAATGAATGGATGTTTATCATAATCATTCCAAGGTTTCTTATCAATATCTAAATCAACCATTATCAAATTGTTTACCGCTCCCGTTAATAATGCAATGTTATACCCATCTTTGAACCACGCATTAGCCAAGATCGTTTTATATTTTTTTTGTTTTTATCAGTATCAAATGCATTCTTTTGATTTTGGTGAACTCTTTTGATATTATAACCTTTAAAATCCATGACACTTATTCTATTAGTAATATATATTATTAACTTTAAATACTTATCTATTACTAATACAATGAAACGAAGGTTATAGATTACCGAGGTAGCAAATATTTATATTATAAATTTAATGCTGATGAGGTAATGATCCAATCCTTAAAGTTAATTTTTATACTACGAAAAATGAAATGTAATAGATTACCTCGGTAGTCAATATAAATATTCATAGATTCAATGCTGATCCGGTAATAATGCAATTCTTAAAGTTAAATTTTATGATACTATAATAAAAGTACTTAAAAAGAATACGTGTGATTATAGTAATTAATACAATCATGGTATTGACTGACGAAGAAAAAATGAAACGTCGCAAGGAAGCTCAACGAAAATATTATTTGAAAAATAAAGATAAAAATTATGAAAGAGTTAAAAATTGGCGTGCGAATAATAAAGATTATTATTTATATAAACAAGGAACATACAGCCAAATGTATTATGAAATGAATCGAAAACAGATCTCATATAGAAGGAAAGAAAAAGAACGATTCAAAAAATTAAATACTAAAATTGAAGAGGGATGACTTGATTGTGTTTAATTGTGACGCCAAACGAGCCTGTTTTATTAAATCTTCGTTCTCTGTAGCTGTAAGAGGTTTGGGTTCCAATTGATCGTGTTCCTTGATAATCTTCGGTGTCACTTTCTTCTTTTTCTTTTTTATTATAATTTCCTGTTCGGGTTCGCTGTCGCTCTCCGTATCGCTTTGATAAATGATAACTTGTTTGGGTTTCTTTGAGGGCTTCGAAGATTTGATTTTTTTTTTTACAATTACCTCAGGTTCGATATCGTTAGATTCCTCTTGATTATCATCGTTGACATGAGTTTCCACTGAATCATTAGAATCTTCCTTTTTCATTGTTTTATTAGTAGCTTTATTTATGATTTCCCGAGCTTCATTCTTTTGTTCCTCGTGTTTCAATGTTTTAGCTAATTTGATATCGTTTTTTTCAGCAGCTTTCTGACGACGAATCGATAACGCTTTTTCCCGTGCTTGAGCTAATTTTTCAGCGTGTTCCGGACTAAGTTTCTCTCCTTTACGAACCATATTGTTCTATAATATTAATATATAGAAACATAATAAATATATAAGTCAAACTCATTTATTATGTTTTGTTATTTCTTAAAACCAATAAGATTTTTTGCATATACCGCTTGTTTCAATAATCGTTTTTGAGTTTCATTTTTGGTATTACCTTGGAGTTCACGTATAACCTTATTAGCATATGCTTTGGTGGACATACCTTCTTTCCCAGCTTTCTTTTTGAAAACTCCTTCGCGACCTTTTTTGACAGACTTCTTATTAGCTTTTTGAATAAAGTTATTTTTCATTTACAATATTAATATATATTTTTTCAAACAACTTGGCTTAATCTAATATTACCCGATACATATGTGGAAGTAACAGGTGGACTATAGTTTTTGATTTGTGGATGAACATATTTTGTATACCCATATGTATGTTTTGCAGCTAATGTATTGATCGCGGACTTTTGACCGATCAATGTGGATGTATATCCACTCATTTCATTACAACCCATTTTCGAACCTAATTGACCTTGAACTGATGATATTGTACGGCAAGGCTCAATTTGCATTGATGAAGACCTTTGTGTATTGTTTTGCATCTCAGTCAAAATAGGACGATTATATATTGGTCTACCATATTGTCCAGCTAAAGCTTTCGTTAACTTGTTACCGCCCAATATGGGCTTATTAATTATAGTGGTGGGATCTAATCCATCGTCAACAATCTGCATATTTCGAAACCCAATTGATTTTAAGTTTTGAACTGGTAAAGTTTTATCAATATCAAAAAGGTTCAAGTTTCCTTGACTTTGTAAATTCATTCTACGATTCATGTCTTATATATACTTAATACAAATATTAAATTTGAGAATTAATACATTTCTTTGACTTCAAATGTCTTGCTTTATCGGCAATTCTACACTCACTACCACATCTATCACAAGTCCATCTAATTTTTGCCTGTTGTGCCTTTTTTTCTTTATTTGCTTGACGATATTGTTTATAATGTTCTACATTATTTTCACGATGTAATTTAGAGCGTTCGATCATTGAATCACGATGTTCTTGATTCCATTCATTATGTGTTCTGCCTGCTATTTGTGGGTTCAATGTTCCTAATTCACGAATATATTCGCCTTCTTTTCTAAATAATTCTGTATGATTAGTACAAGGATATTCTTCGATTAATGATATAGAAAACTTATCAGTTCCTAATTCTGTCATAAGTTTATAAAGAGGTTTATGTATGAGTTGAATTCGATTCCGTTTGTGATATGAAAATCGTTTAATCAATGTTGTACAAGTAGAACTTACGTAAACTTGATCATTCTCACAATTTGTAATTTTATAGATTTTACCATTAGCATAATCCATATTGTCTAATTAATCTACTCTGCATTTTCTTAAATGGTTTAGAATGATTGTTTAGAGCGTGACCGAAGTCATTCTACCACTCGACACGACCAGAAGGGATACGAACTCAGCTATGACGGTTGTCTCGTTAGCACTTCCAACGGGAGAAACACCGCCGTCAATCGGGGTGCCTGCACCATCAGCAGATGCTTGAGTAGCTACGAAGCAAGCACTGTTTAGACCACTCGAATTATACCCGGTCATATATTTTACGCCGACACGTGAAGGTAGATTAAGTTGCAATGGAAGAATGAACTGATTTTCGAAAAAGTCTTCTTTGGAATGAATCGAGTTACATCCAAGTGGACTGTATTGATCGTGTTCAATTCCAGCACAATATTTATTTCCATCAACAAGATATTTGTAAGCCATCAATGAACTGGCTTCATACGACGGAATAAATACGTTATTGATTGACCATCTGTAGTTTAAGTTTTTATTAGCAGAGAATTTCAATTGAGGTGGGAAAAATTGTTTACCGAATCGATCAAGATAAACTCCAACGCCCTCGGTGTTATTGGTACGGAAATCAGGTTTACGAGCGACCGCATATAAATTATTAAGACATGATACAGACAGTTGAAAACGAACGTTTTTGTTTTGTGTAGAATCACTTTGAAAATAGGTCGCATAATTCAAGAAAGGAAGTTGAAGAGAACCACTCATCAGTTGTTGTTCAATGGCTTGTTCAACCATACCAGATGAGAAAGACATTGTTGTAATAACCCCGAAGATTGAGTCAATAGTATAGTTAGCATTAGTGGCGAACGCCGTAGCGGCAGCTGCTGCATCTGTAAAAACGCCAGGGGCTTGACCTTGCTCACCATACGACAATGCGGACACAGCGGATTTCAAAAACAGACGTAGTTTTATACTACTCATTGTCGAAGTATCAACTATTGAAGGTTCGAGTGAACCCATAACTCCAAGCCATTCATTAATTATGAATTCTTGAGGAGTTTCGTCAGCCGACCCCGTAATCAATCCACCACCCAACTGGATACCTGCAAGTCCTTCGTTCATAAGTACTGATTTATACGACATTTCGTTAGAAATAGAATCTGCTACGGCATTTTTAATATGTTGGATCGTGCTGTACTCAGGTGCTGATTGGTTCAAAATGACACCTCCGGCACTTACCTCTAATCGGTCGATAAGATGATATACAGGTGGTAGGAAAGAGTGACAGATCTTCGCGGCACCGCCTGCAGGGTCTGGATAGGTAAATTGAGCATTGACACTGGCTTTGAAAGACAATGCGAATGAGCGTAAATCAATAAAAGAATTTATTGGTAGAAGAATCTCAATCACAGAGTTGGGTCGTTGAGTTGTAGCGTTCGCAGTTTGAAGCTGGAACATATTTTTTGAAAAATCACTCATTCCGCCTAAAGCGTAAGACAATTCCATCGGTAATGATGTAGCCATATTGTTATTTATATAATATATATATATATATAAATTTCATTCAAAACATAAATATTTTTATCTTCTTTTTTTCTCATTACCGCGTCAGCAAATATTATTATTATATTATTAATCACGGTGCGGTAATCCATGAATTAAACAATATCTAATTTTACACTGAATTCAAAATATATATTGCCTTGTTTACTTTGAGATACTTGCGGTAAGTTAGCATATCCAGTATCACTTACTATAGTTGGAATGAGTCTACCTTTTGAATCACACAATGCAAATTGAAGCTGTTGTAATTGACTGGGCTGAATAATAACACTAAAATTATTATCGCTATCTTGAAATGAATATAATTTACTATTTGGATCATCGATTATCACCGAGCCTAATATATCACTTGTTATCAATGAACCTATACTATTATCACTCGCTTGCGATAATGTTGTTGTTTCTAAATTCAAATATGATAATGATGCAGTTCTCAAAAATAATTGTTGAATTGTATTCAATTTAGCTGGGAAATAGGTTTCATATTCAAATGTAACAGCGTCGAGTAATTTAAACATTGGAAATAACGTTGAATCATCATTCCTTCCCGCAATATCACGCTCTCGATTAACTAAAGAACCTAACAATTCACTCGAATCATTATAAAGATCGACTTCGGTAAATCGACGTAATTGTTGATTCAATACACCAGTAGTTTCATTGATACTTTTAGTCGAAAAAGAATAAAAATTACCATCGTCCAATGATGCACTAAAAGACAATTGAAATGTTTCTAATATATCATTTACTGTGATCGTTACAGTCGGTGGTCCCGCTATACCAGCTGCTACTAAGACATCATCGATCGCCTTCTTAAAAGCGGCAATAAAATCAGTACCAAGGATATCGGGATAGTTACCAGGTGCGATTTCAGCTTTAAAAAATATATCATTTTTATCAACAAAAAAGAATATTGAATTAGTTGGATTTACCGTATAAAATTGCTTGTGAACAATCAACTGATTCAATGTTAATCTAATATTATCTTCAGGATTGTATGACAATAATTGAGATGGAATTACATATTGTCCAAGACGGCTATCGAATAAGGCGTTCGTTTCCGTATTGAAGAAGAGAGTTTTAGTATACTTATTAACACTTCCCATTACTTTATATATATAATATATGTATATTTAATTTCCGTGAATTTCAGCATCAGTTCTTTTAATATGTTCTTTTAAAGTCTCATCATCGTATTTACAATATTCATTATATTCTTCCTGTGTATCTCTCTTTTGAGGTGGAATGATAGTTTTATTTTCATAATGATCTTTATACATCTGTGGATTCAACATATAACCTTTAATTTGATATAATAGTAATGCATCGTCAATATCAGGAAATTCTAATTTGGCTAAAGTTAACATCTTATCTATGGTGTCATGTTGTTCTTTTGTAAATGTATCTTCTTTGTGTATAAGAGTCATTTAATAATATATACGTATATATTAATTAGAATGATTAAAACTCAATCAGTTAATGATAAAAAATTTAAAATACAAGTATCGAAAGGATCGGCATTCAAATACGAGACTGGACCTGATATGTTGAAGTGCCACCAATTAATGATTTTATGTGGGTGTCGAGGATCTGGCAAGACTTTAAGTTTAGTTAACTACTTACGAATGCTGAAACAAGATAACAATTGTGACCGTATCCTGGTCATCAGTCCTACATTTACGAGTAATAGAGAGATGCTCATGGATTTAGGTATCGATGATAATGATGTGTTCTGTCCAGATGATAAACAATCAATATATAATGTTTGTAATATCATTCAAGGGGAAGCCGATGAATATGAGAAATATTTTGAGGACTTAAGAGAATACGAAAAAGTGATGAGATTGATAAGATCGAATAAAGATATATCACAATTAGATCCTGAATTATTATTAAAACTGGATTTAAATAACTTCGAAAAACCTACATATAAATATAAACAAGAACCCAGGATTCATATGATTTGTGATGATTGTCAAAGCACTCGATTATTTGGACAACGACTTTTTAACAATATGTGCTGCCGAAATCGTCACCTTGGAATGTATTCAAAAGACTTTGTTAATATCAATGGCGTTCGTGGCGGTGCACTTGGATGTTCAATGTATCTATTAGTTCAAAATTGGTCTTCGAATGTTAATCCAATCCCGAAGGCGGTCAGGAACAATGGAACAAGCTTAGTATTGTTTAAATGCCGTGACAGTAAAGAACTCGATAATATATACAGAAGTGTGGCTGGAGAAATAGATGAAGATTCTTTCTATAAAATATATAATCATTGTACCGATGAAAAGTATTCATTTATGTTAATCGATCTTTTTCCAAAATCAGACAATAAAAAGTATCGTAAGAATTTTAATCAATATGTCATGTTAGACAATATTCCCATTAACGATAAATGATTTACACCTCTTAGTCGATTGATGACGCCTTATATGGTTACGACTACTATTACATTTACATATATCGCAAACGATACATTCATTCTTATAACGTTTGATAGATTCATCATTCTTCAATCGATACTCTTTCGCTTTTTCACAAAGAGTTTCTTTATTATTGATACAATACTTATGCTGACGTTCTAATATGTAAGAACGATTATCCTCATAATGTTCACTTCTTGTTCTCGATGGTATGAATCGATTCATACTTCCTAACTCTTTTATAAAACTCTTTTCTAAAACATCTAATTGTTTTTTATTATCACACGATACTTCTTTAATTAATTCTATTTTCAAACAATCTTTTCCATAATGCCTATTACCCGCAGCTTAAGGTGGCTTAAGCCACCTTAACTTAAAGGGCTCATGGGGGCTTCTTCGGCGGTGCTTTCAAAATTTGGAGACCTGTGTCGTCAAGATCTTGAGCTGCTCTTTCTGCAGTGTCTTATCAAAAGTTTGATCTGAGTTCATCTTGACCCTCAAAATCTCGGTTGAAGTAGGGTGGGTATTTCCCAATTTTCCTTAAGATGGCTTAAGCCACCTTAAGCTAATTAGCTCACCGGGGGCTTCCTCTAAGACGCTTTCAAAATTTGGAGACCTATGTTGTCAAGATCTCGAGCTGCTCTTTCTGCAGTGTCTTGCCAAAAGTTTGATCCGAGGTCATCTTGACCCTCAAAATCTCGGTTGAAGTAGCATGGGTATGCAAAAAACCGGGAAAATCGCTCAAATTTTACTAAATGTTGCACCCTCTTGTATACTTCCCAAAATTGCTCACCGGGAACTTGGGCTCGCCTAATAGTGCCCATAGTGTCTAAAAGAAGACAATGTCGCCGTCATTTTGAGCTAAAAAAATCTAGCTTCCGGTACCGATAGCTCCCGTAATAATTGAAAATGTTAAGGTGGCTTAAGCCACCCTAAATCGCTGTTAGGGTGGCTTAAGCCACCCGAAGGGTAATAGCCAATAATCTTTTATCAATGTTTTCATTATAGGATTTCTACATTCGCTAATATGATTACTGAATCTACGTTTTAATGATTGTGTCGTTGCTCCAATATATATAGAATCATTGATATTGTTTGTAATCTTATATATTTTTGAACAATGATATATATTCATAATATAATTCTCCGTAATAATAATATATATAACTAAACGCATACATACGTGCATTCTAATATGAATAAAATTATATAATTGTTATAATAATGAAATATTGCGATAAAGTAAATATTGATGACATCGTAAATGAAAAGACACCTGGTATTTATGCATGGACTTTTGATGATTATTCAAATACAGGCCATAACAAAAGATATAAGGTGAAAATTGGATTGGGCAGTGATATATGTCGACGTTTATATGATTATCATACAGCACATCCTGATGGTGTTTGGATTTTATGTTTGATGGAAGTAAAGAAACGTGAAGATTTGTCGATTGTCGAAAAAGCTATACATGATAATTTGAAGAACAAGAACTTTTTTTATCAAAGTCCTACACGTAAATTGAACAAAGGAGAATGGTATTTGACAACCGCCAAACAAATATATAATGCTTTCAAAGAAGTGTATGATACAACGAAATATAAAAAGCTTATCGCGAAACCACCAATAAGACCAAAACCAAGAAATCCAAATGATCGAAATTGAATTCATTTCGAATCGAATGTAAACAAAGGTCCCGTTACCGTGTCGGCAAATATTATTATTATATTATTAATCACCATCCGGTAATCGTTTGAATCATTATCTGTTACGAGAAAGTTTTGAGTACCCACGCGGTAATGATATGCTTAACACTGTGATTACCGCACCGTCAAATATTATTATATATTTATTAATCACAGTCCGGTAATCATCGTAATCATCGTTATCATCATATCATCATATCATCATATCATGGATTGTCATTACCGTGTGAGCGAATATTTATTATATATATTTAATGCGGGTGCGGTAATGATATCCTTAACACTGTGATTACCGCGTCGGTAATTATTTACTGTCAAGTAATAGATATTTACCGTATCAGCAAATATTTATTATATATATTTAATGCTGGTGCGGTAATCGTTTTTATTCATCATCATCATCGCTATCGGTAAATTAAACATTTCAAAATTTATATTTTGATTCCACCCGAATCAAACATTTCAAAATTTATATTTTGATTCCACCCGAATCAAACATTTATATACGTAAATCAAGTAGTGATTACCGCGAGGGCAATATTTTATATTATATATTTAGGTACCATTCGGTAATCATTGATGGTCATTTTAACCCTTTTCTTTTTCTTATAGTTAAATTTCGTTGTCCGCAAGTTTCAGGTTTATATATTTCTGCTGCGGAATTTGTACGCCGTACCTTATAGCACTACTACGTATTACGCCGTATATGCCAGGGACATATGTGATAATCAGTGACACGTAGGAGACCATAGGTCTTGAAATCCACGTCACCATACCACCTCGTGGACCAATTAGAATGCAGTATTTTTGCCACGTGTCTTTGATCGCAGCCGCCCTTTGGCTGCGTTGCGACACGTGGACGAAATACTGCATTCTAATTGGCCCACGTCGACGTGGTATGCTGACGTGGATAAGAGACCTACAATTGGCACGGGGGGGCTGCGAACTCGCAAGGCCCTGGAGTACTACATACGCATAGCACCGCATCAGCAAATCAGTTGAGCGGTCAGCATGGCACCGGGGGGCTGCGAACTCGCAAGGCCCCGAAGCACTGCATACGCATAGCGCCGCATCAGCCAAACAGAGGAGCAATCAGCATTGCACGGGGGGCTGGTACTCCCTGGGAGGACACAAGTAACGTCTTTGTGACATTAGCTCAAATTTAGAGCGCCGAAACAATGTTTCGGAGATCTCAGTGCAAGTCTGAGATGTCACCTATGAATGAGTATGCCCAGCTACGCACGACCTGTTGCATAATCACTTTTTGCTTTGGTATGCTCACTCCCCTTCACCGTTCTATGGCCCGTTTCGCATGAGCAAATGAATGAAGCACTCAGCATGGCACGGGGGGGCTGCGAACTCGCAAGGCCCCGAAGCACTGCATACGCATAACGCAACATCAACCAAACGATTGGAGCACTCGGCATGGCACGGGGTTGCGAACTCGCAAGGCCCCGAAGCCTGCATACGCATAGCGCCATATCAGTAAATCAGTGGAGCACTCAGCATGGCGCGGGGGGGGGCTGCAAACTCGCAAGGCCCTGGAGTGCTGCATACGCATAGCACTGCATCAGCAAATCAGTTGAGCGGTCAACATGGCACCAGGGGCTGCGAATTCGCAACGCCCCGAAGCACTGCATACGCATATCGCCACATTAGCAAATCAGTTGAGCGGTCAACATGGCACCGGGGGCCTGCGAACTCGCAAGGCCCCGGAGTACTGCATACGCATATCACCGCATCAGCAAATCAGTGGAGCAGTTTGCATGGCGCGGGGGGGCTGCAAACTCGTAAGGCCCTGGAGTACTGCATGCTCATAGCGCCACATCAGCAAATCAGTTGAGGAGTCAGCAGCGCACCGGGGGGCTGCGAACTCGCAAGGCCCCGAAGCACTGCATACGCATATCGCCACATCAAGAAATCAGTGGAGCGGTCAGCATGGCACCGGGGGCTGCGAACTCGCAAGGCCCCGACGCAATGCATACGCATATCGCCACATCAGCAAATCAGTGGAGTAGCGGTCAGCATGGCACCGGGGGCCTGCGAACTCGCAAGGCCCAGGAGTACTGCATACGCATATCACCGCATCAGCAAATCAGTGGAGCAGTTTGCATGGCGCGGGGGGCGCTGCAAACTCGTAAGGCCCTGGAGTACTGCATGCTCATAGCGCCACATCAGCAAATCAGTTGAGGAGTCAGCAGCGCACCGGGGGGCTGCGAACTCGCAAGGCTCCGAAGCGAGCGAGTATCATGTGGGGCACAATTTTGTTTGCTCACCTTCTTCAATCTGCGAAATGGTATGTATATAGAGATAGTATATGCCAGCCTTCGATTGTACGTTAGATGCACGCATAATGTTTGCAATTGCTTGAGGATTCCACCTCGTTGCCGCTTTCACTCGTGTTTTCCGATCCTCGATCACGTAATGCTCTTGAGGCGCGGCGCCCCACGACGGGCTGTCGTCCAATTCCTTGATTTGTTTTGGTTCGGCTTCAGTTTTTCAGAGGTTAGGTGAGTTAGCTTAGTAGGTTCGGTGTGTTGCAGAATTTGTGGACTGCCCGTCGGAGTTCGACGAGGCTCCAGCTACGGCGGTCCCGGAGGTCCCGGAGGTCCCGAGGATCACAGGCAGGCTGAGGCAGCGGGTTGGCTTCTGGAGGTCCTTCGCCTCCGCTTTGGTGGTGACTTGGATCCTTTTCGGCGTCCCGCTCACTTGGATTGCGGGCCCCCCGCCTAGCCGGTTCTCGGCTAATGCACCTTCGGCTTTGGCAGAGGCAGAGTTTGTTTCAGAGGCGGTGTTCGGCTTGGTTCAGTCTGGCGCGGCAGAGGAGTGGCTCACTCAGCCCACAGTGGTTTCACCGTTAGCAGTGGCTTACAGGGACATGGGCCCAGATAACGGCCGCCTAAGAAGCGGCTTATCTGGAATGGCAGGTATGTCAACTCTTTCATAGTAGTCCAGAAGTTCAAGTATGAATCTCTGGCTATTGTGAGAGACTTGCTTTTCTGGCAGGGCTCTCTCTGGTCTTTTGACCTGACTTCGGGCTATCACCACGTAGAGTTGCACCAGGACTTCCACACCTACGTGGCTTTTAGCTGGCAGGAGAGGTTCTATGTGTTTAAGGCTCTGCCTTTCGGTTTGGCGCCTGCCCCTTACTTCTTCACCAAGATCACCAATGAGCTAGCTGCTCGGTGGAGGAGGCAAGGTGCAGGCTTGGTTCACTACCTGGATGATTTTCTTTTCATTCAGAGACCGTCCGGTAGACCCTTCGCAGAGGAACAGGCGGCAGTCCTTCGGGACGTGGAGGACAGTGGTTTCCTGGTCAACCAGGAGAAGTCAATTTTCGATTTTCAGCAGCTGATTGAGTTCTTAGGAATTGGTATTGACTCTGTCAGAGGGGTGTTCTACGTGCCCCAAAAGAAGTGGGACTCCTTTCAGGCTCGAGTGACAGATGCACTTGGTAGGCAGTGGACCTCCCCCAGGGAGCTCTCCAGACTGGCGGGGAAGATTCAGAGCTTCAGCTTGGCCCTGGGTAAGGTGTGCCAGATGTTCTCTCGGGAGATGTACTTTGAGGTTGAGAGACACACCGCCTGGGACAAGGCCATCAGGCTTACAGAGGAGGTGGCAGAGGAGCTCCGCGCTCCGGTTTTGGCTTTCAGTGCAGAGGCGGCAGTTTGAAGCCCCTATCTGGCCGGTCTTTTTGGCTTTCAGAAACAGAATGTGGACAGATGCAGGAGGCACAGGCTGGGGAGCAGTCTTGGAGGCAGTTACAGGCAGGCTGGAACAGGTCGCCAGAGGTCACCTGACCCTAGCAGAGCGGGAGGAGTCCTCCACACACAGGGAGATGGTGGGCTACTTGCAAGCCCTTCGGTCCTTCTCGGGCTTTGTGGAGGGGGGTACACTTAAACTGTACACAGACTCTCAGGCAGGCTGTCAGATTTTGGACAAAGGCTGTAGCTCTAAGCATCGGCTGCATCGGCTGGTGGTGAGCATCTTCTGGGAGTGCACCCGGCTGGGGGTGTCACTCTATCCCGTGTGGGTGCCTCGGGAGCTGAATGCTCAGGCGGACTATCTGGCAGGCATCTATGATGGGGATGACTGGCAACTGAACCCGTATTGGTTCAGGTGGCTTGACGGACTCTGGGGTCAGCACACAGTGGACCGCTTTGCCACAGACAAGAATGCTTTGCTGCCTCGGTTCAACAGCAGGTGGTGGTGTCCAGGCTCGGAGAACATTGACTGTTTCTCCCTTACGGACTGGTGGCTTGAGAACAACTGGTGCAACCCCCCCTTCGGCTTGGTGGGTAGGCTCTTGGAGGTGCTCAGGAGGTTTTCAGCGGTGGCTACAATCATTGTGCCGTACTGGACTGGCAGGCACTGGTGGCCCATCCTCTGTCCGGACGGGCAACACTTCGCACCCTTCGTACGGGACTGGAGGGAGCTCCCCAGGGACACGGCAGAGGCTCTGTTCCTGCCTGGTGCGGGCCGAGCTAATGAGAGAGCCGTGGGCCCGCCTAACTTCAGGGTGATGGCTCTGCGGGTGGACTTTTCGGCATGAGCAGGAGGGCATCTGGACTCGGCCTTCTGGAGGCAAGTGGAGGTCAGCCCTAGGGACCCCTTGGAGCAGGAGCTGCTGAGGAGCATGAAGATGGATATGGTGACCACCAGGGCAGTGGGCAGCTGGTGTAATAGTTACTTGGGAGCATTCGGGAGGTTCTCCAGGTGGTGTGCAGCCAGGCAGCCGCCGCGGGAGTGTTGCCCTGCATTGCCGGTGACAGTGGCATTGTATCTGAGGTTCGTCATGGACAGGGCAGACACATACTCAGTGGTTAAAACAGCATCAGGGGCTATCCACGCGGTGCATGACGTGGCTCTGGTTCCGAAGGACCAGAATCCCACCAAGACGGAGCTGTGCAAGGCAGTTCGGGAGCAGGCTCGGAGGAAGTTCGGGCTGGGTGTGAAGAATAGGAAGGCAGCCATGCCCGTTGTGCTGTTGGCCACCGGCATCAGGATGTACCACACAGACAGCAAAGGCAGGTTCTCCATCATCAGGCTGACAGTGGCATGCATGGGGTCAGTGATGTGGGCGGGATGCCTGCGGTACTCGGACATGAAGATGATCTGGGTTGGGGCGATGAGGTTATATCCGACCCACATGGTCTTTCTCCTGACATCCAGGAAGAATGACCAGTACTGTGAGGGTGATGTGGTGTACGTGGCCCGTGGAGGGAAGCATTTCTGCTCAGTGGATCTCTCAGAGCGGCTTATCGAGGCGGGGCAGCTTTCCGGGTCAGTGAACCTGTTCCAAGGCTGGGACGGCAGGAAGGCCGTCAGGGACCCTCAGGTGCCTCTGAATGGCAGGCACATGGACTACCACGCCTGCAGGCGTGAGGTCATCAGGATGGTGGCTCAGGCAGCGGGTAAGACAGAAGCAGAGACCATGGCAGTATTTGGGACTCGGAGCATGAGGTCTGGTGGAGCCACAGTCGTGGCCCAGAAGGTGTCATTCGCCGAGTTCATGCGGCATGGGCACTGGATGACCCAGGCAGCAGCCATGAGGTACATCCAACCGTCCACCGAGCAAAGGGTGGCAGTGACAGCAGCAGCTGATTACTAGACTGCCGACCGTGCAGTAGCACTAGCCGAGACTGAAGTGCAGTAGCCTGTAGCACTATGTGCTGGCCAGTATGTGTGCCTGCGGGCTATTATTGGTATTATTACCTGCTGTATGATCTTTGTTTTGTCTCCGTGACATGCATCTTGCTTTACAGGTGTGATTATTGGGTAGCTAGGGTAGATAGGGTAGCTAGGGGGGTCCGTAGGGTAGGTGTGTCACATAACTGGATGTTATGTGTCACAGTGCAGCGAGCGGAGCGAGAGGTGCTGTGTCACATAACTCTGGTTATGTGACAAACCGGACCGAAGGGCCCGGGTCAATGCAGACTGTTGTACCAGCAGTATAAGGTAGGGAACTCTGTAGAGTTCTGCTCCGACACTTGATCTGTTTTCGGGAAGGGTATCATCCCGCCCGCCCACCTCATTGGCATTATTGTTTACATTCGTTTTCATTCCGATATTGTGTTGCGGGTCCCCCTTTGCCCGCGACCGTTACTATTTGCACTAATAATTCTTAATTATTAGTGCTCTCTGATACCCTATCCGTGACATGCATCTTGCTTTACAGGTGTGATTATTGGGTAGCTAGGGTAGATAGGGTAGCTAGGGGGGTCCGTAGGGTAGGTGTGTCACATAACTTTACTCATTATTACCTCAAACTTTTCTCCGAGCCTAGCCTCTTCGATCAACTGTAACGTCGACCCTCGCGTGTCGCAGGCCGCGCAGCGGCCGCGCTCGGAGAAACTTTGGGAACAAGAGTTAGAGTAGATAGACACAAGACAGCAGACACCACGCCGCAGCCCGCACCGGGACTCGGGATCCCGACCGCTCATCCCGACCGACCACGAACACCCGCAGTTGTTACGGCTAAACATACAAGCGCCGCGATATATTATCAATATACAAAAGTAACACTGCAAAGTTGAACAGCAATGCAAGTGTACGTATGAGCGGAATTTTGTGAGTGCAGTCTCCGTAGAAGATCTGCTGAAGCACAACGCTTCCTCACTTTTATACCTACGTCACCCATCATCTTAGATGGTACCGCCATTGGGTTGTGAACCCGAGACGTAGGTTGAACGACCAACATGGTAGTAACGACTAGTTCGTTCATGCTGCACATGCGAGTTCTGCGCATGCTGAAAGCTAAAGATGGTTCTTGGTTTGTTTCCAAGATGTATCTTTGCTTTGCCATCTTCGAGTTCAATCATACGAACTCTCGATGACAGGGATGCCTGATGATATGACATAATCATCTGGCGACATGTACAGTCATCGTCGACCGTACTGACGACTGTCATAAATGTATGACGCGACTCGACCTGTACAGTCATGATCGACCATACTGTCGACTGTCATAATAATATATGACATGACCGACTGTCATAATAATATATGACATGACATGACATGGTATGACATGAATGACAGGTATGACACGTATGACATGTATGACACATATGTCATCGGTCATAACCCTGACAGATCTCCCCTCTTAAGAGAGTTGTGACCTCACAACGGGCATACCTTTGTATATGTCTTTGATGTCTTTGTTGTTGTCGCTTCTTGCTGGTACCAGTCTTCTTACACCGATTTGAGGCGTCCCTCATGGTGTTTTTAGGTTATTGGGGGGAACTGAGTCCACTTTAGTCCCTCACCTTAAGCATTTAGCCATACAGTCCTTAGGATGCAGCCCACCTTTCCGGAAATCGTATCGTTGAGTGACGTTCCAAGGTTCAATGAAGAGCGTTTTCGCGATACAATCCTACGCTGGATTACTGATTGATCCACACGTTATCATGTATGTGCTAGACGATTCAAAGCATCCGAAGTCTACGTTACGGATTATTTGCGCTAGCCGTCGTCGCCTTTGCGCGATCGATGATCCCACGATTATAACGAATTATATTCGAACGATTCTCGGCCTGATATAGTGCACCCAACTCTTCCTCCCCTCCTTAAGCTACTTTGGAGGATCCTAGGCGGTGATGGGGAGCCCGATTTCGATAATAAACGAACAAAGGGGCTTGTTTTAATGCAAACGGAGCGGCCCTGCTTAACGGAATTGGACTTATAATCCTTAACCGGTCTGCTCAACTCCTTAATATTTTTGTCCAGTACGCACGCTTTGACGAACATCTATCGCGATGAGTGAGAATGAATTCGCCACGTACTAATGTGAAATTTATTTAGTCATGTTTGTCAATCACAACTTAGGATCACAACTCCTTCTACCTCAGTCATTATCTCCGGTAGCTTCGGATGACTGGCCAAGAATCCGATGACAAACCACGGTTTTGGCAAAGGTAGCATTTAGCAGTTTTTTATTTATCCACAGATATGATATCTCGCATGTGTGCGTATCTGTGCAAGGGTATGATTTTGAACAAGGCTCACTACACCTTTAGCAAGGAAGGATCAATTCCTGCTTCAATGCAACATAATGATAAACATTAAGAGCAAGGTTGTATAGATGATCGACATGTATTAGTATATATTACAAGAAGTAAGGGCATAAGGCTTAATATAATGTTTAGCCTTCATAGGCAGCTATAATGTCTGCTGCATTGGTCAGCTCTGTGGCTTTGACCCAGGTGTCATGCTCAGGACCGTAGCCTGCATATCGTACTAAATAGTATTTGACACCTCTAGTGAACTTATCCGAGAGTATATGTGATATCTCAAATAGTGGTTGCCCTTCTTCGGTGATCATCTGTGGCAGAGGCAAAGGTGCTTGAATCGAGTCATTGTACAGCTCTAATCTGGAAACAGGCTGTACCGGATGAATACGGATATCAAGATTTCCGAAATCTAACTCGTATGCACGTCCATGGCTAAGCACTTTGGAAATAGTGAACGGCCCAATATATGGCTGCTTAAAGTGTCTGCCTGCCTCTGTCAAACCAGTCCATTGAATAAACTCGGTCCGTAAAAGAACTTTCTGCCCGACTGCGAACTGCTTAGGCATGTGAGTCTTATTGAATCTGGCTTGGCTAATTTCTGCTGCTCGGAAAATGTTGTCTACCGCATTGGCATGAACAGCCGAGTACTGGTCAAAATGATCTCGAATAGCTTCTTGTATTGGAACAGGAGCTTCTGGCGGAATAGTAATAACCAGATCATGAGGCGAGAGTGGTTGCGCCATCGAGTCGAGATAAAATGGTGAATAACCAGTTGATGCAGAAACGGTATTGTTAATTGCAAACTCCACCAGAGGCAACTTGTCCTCCCACGAATTGGCTGAAGTATCATTGCAACAACACCTGAAAATGAAAATGCTACTAATCAGTTTGTAAACCAGAGGATGGTGAAATCAAATCATGAATCAACAATCTGAAATTTACCTGAGGATGTCCTCAATGAAGGCATGGCTTCTCTCATTGGCAGCATTCGACTGTGGATGGTGTGACGATGTCATGGACAATCTCGTACCAGTAGATTTCCACAGTGTTTGCCAGAATGTAGAGGTGAATCTGGTGTCTCGATCTGAGATAATGTTCCTCGGAAGACCATGGAGCTTGAAGATATGCTGCATATATATAGAAGCAGTATGCTGAGCTGTCCAGGTCATGCTGAAGGGAATGAGATGACAACGATGGGAGAATTGGCACATTACCACAAATATACTGTCGTGCCCATTAGTGGTGATAGGCAGATCAGTGATCCAATCAAGAGATACATCAAGCCATTTTGTCTTAGGCACGGAATATCGTATGTGTGCCTGACCATAAGGCTTGTGTCGCCTCGTTTTCTGGCGCTGACAAACGGGGCACTCCCGAATGTACTTGATAGCTGCCGTTGTCATTCCTGGCCAATAATACCGGCTACGCAGAAGATGAAGCATGCGATTTTTGCCTACATGACCAGAAATAGTGGCTGAGTGGCACTCATGAAGAAGAATGTGGCGAAATTGTGTGATCTCACCGTCATCTGTGGGGACTTTAGCTGTTGGTGGAATGTACAGCTGTCTGCCATATATGGTCTTACGATAGATCAACCCCTGAATGAGCTCGAAGCTGTAGCTGCTGACTGACTGTGATGAAGTCGATGATGTCAGCTTAGCCAAAATAGTCTGTGCAAATGTGTCACGATCATATTCGGATATAATGATGTCGTGTAGCTGATGAGCTGATGAAGAAGATATAAGAGCAATGAATGTAGGATCTGCGGATGGAATGACTTCACTGATGTCCATGTGTTGAAGACAATCAGTAAGTTCAAAAAGTGTAGAGATACGCGTGAGTGCGTCTGCAACCTTATTCTTCTCGCCAGCAATGTGCTCTATACGGAAGTTGTACTCAGAGAGCTCATCCAACCACCGTGCCTGTTTGGGGCTCAGTGTGGATTTGGTCTGGAAATAAACCAGTGGCTGATGATCTGAGCGTACAATAGTCTCAGGAGCTCCCAACAAGATGTGGCGAAAGAATCGGAAGCCTTCCACAATGGCAAATAGCTCGATCTCAGGAATAGGCCAACGTCTCTGTGTATCGGATAGAGTGACGCTGTGATAGCCACATGGCTTCATACCTTTTCCTTGATCCTGGAGTAATACTTGGCCAACGTGTGTGCCTGATCCATCGACCTCCAAAATAGATGGCAGTTTCTGATCTGGAAGCTGTAATACTGGAGCGTTACAGATGGCACTTTTGAGGTTATCAAATGCCTGCTGCTGCTCAGTTTCCCAGACAAACTCTGCATTATCTTTAAGGAGACGATTGAGAGGTTCGGCAACTTTGGAGAACTTTGGTATGAATCTCCTAAATTGACCAACCATGCCCAAGAATGACCGAAGGGATGACTTGCCATCTTTAGCCATACGGCGTAGAGGCTGCTTTCCAACGGTAGGACCATAAGACACTGGAGGCTGAATTGCCATGACTGCTCTGATCCTGTCTTCGATGATGGATAGGCCTGCTTCAGATATGTGATGTCCGATAAAATCTATAGATTTAACGAACAACTCCACCTTGGAAGGCCTAATGAAGAACTGGTGATCTCTGCAACGCTGGAGGAACTGTCGAACATGCTTCACATGACTGTCAAAATCTGGACTGTATACAATAGTGTCGTCCATGAATATGACAAGGAACTGGTCGATGAAGTCGAAAAATGCCCGATTTCCTACACGAAGTGCTGTTGCAGGAGCAATGGTCAATCCGAAAGGCATAACTGTCCATTCATAAGAACCGTATCTGGTGCGAATAGCAGTTTTATGTATATCATCCGGATGAATGGGGATTTGGTGAAAGAACTGGTTGAAATCAAATCTACTGAACCATCTTGATCCCTTCAGCTGCTCTAGTAGGGTGTCATGTGGTGGTAGTGGATACGTGTCCTTGATGGTGATGTTATTCAGGGCACGATAATCACAACACATCCTCCACTTTCCCCCTGGCTTAGGAGCGAAAATGATTGGGCATCCATATGGCGATGATGATGGACGAAGGATACCCAACTCGACATATTTGATGATTTGCCGTTTGAGTTCCTCCATCATGGGTGCTGGAATGGTGCGTACTGGCTGTGAAGGAGGCTTATGTCCAGGTTCGATGTCGATTCTATGATATCCACCTTCAAACCGCTCTGGCCTATGACCAGCCGGAAGATCCTCTTGGAAAACGTCTGAAAAGTCTTCTCTCACTTGATCACGTGCTGCTGTGACCTCGGGGTCTTCCATTGTGGTGTCTGAGTCTGATGCTGCAAAGACCAATTCACCATCGACCTCGGAGAGGAAAAAGAGATATGCTACGGCTTCTTCAGCCGAACCACTGGATCGAATGCGACGGAGATGTTTCCTCATAGTGGTGGCACTGACCAATTCCATTTCAGGAAGGCCATCTGAGTCTGGAGTCTGCTCAACTCTGGACAATACTGTGCGAATACTGGAGCCTGATGAATGCTTCCTAGTGATCGTCAGATTTTTGGTCTGAAAGTCAATATGTGGATTCCTCCTCTCCAACCAATCTTGACCCAGAATGACAGTGAATGGTTTCATGTCAATGATGTAGAGATCTACTGAATCCTTATACTTGCCCAGCGTGAATGTAGCATTGGGAAGATAGGATGTACAGGGTAATTGGCTTCCTCCAGCCAACCCCACTGAGAATGATGATGAATCTGATGGTGATATACCCAGCTGAGAAGCAAATTGTCTGTCGATAAAAGATGATGTGGCTCCTGGATCAACCAAAATGTGAGTATTCTGTCCATGGACTTTCCCCTTATACAGCAACAGCTTTTTCTGCGATTTCAGCTGTGCTGTCTGAGATTGCATCTGTGCGATGTTTTCTGTGGGATTATCCATCTGCTGAAACTGTAGTGTCAGTCTGGATAGGACTTCCTCTGAAATACTCTCAATCTGGCCACTTGCTTCAGTGGCATTTTCTGGCTGATCTACCCTCGGGGTGCTCTCATCACCGGTACTTGTGCAGTACCCGGAGAGTTTCCCTGAGCTGGAGCTGCTGGAACTGGAGCTGCTGGATCTGAAGTTGCAACTGCTGCATTGATACTATGCTGATTTTTTAGTTCCTTGACCAGGGTGTTGATTGTGTTAATGAGTTTGTTAGACCCATCTTTTGCACCCTGATTCTTCTGTGGCTGTCTCTGATTCTGAAAGGGATTCTGTGCTGGTGGCTTGCCTTTGATCTGCTTTCCATCATTGGTAGTGGTGGCCCAACAATCCTTCTCGATGTGACCTGGTCGATCACAACGATGGCAAGTCTTATTCTGATTCTGTTTCTGTGATTGTCCTTTTCCTTTTCCTTTTCCCTTGCCTTTGCCACTTTTTCCTTTATTCCTATTCTGATTGGACTTCTGACTGTCATTCTGTTTCCAATTCTGATTTTTGGATCTGTCATATGGCTTATTGCCACGTCCTCTGTCCTTATCCTTTTTGGCTGGCCCTCCAGATGACTGTTCCTTCTGCCCTCGATAATGAAGAGTCTCTGATTGCTTCGAATGAACAACATAGTTCAAGTCGAGCAATATCTGTGTGGTTAGTGACCACGACATATTATTCCTTTCTGTCTCTGTCAGGAATCGTAAATGAAACTGTCTGCGAAGTTCCGGATCTACGCTGTTGACGAATCTGTCCTTTATCAACACATCTTCCAGTTCAACTGCTGCCAGTGCAGCCAGTGAAGTGAATGTGCGTAGATAATCTGAAAAAGTCTGGTTTTCCTGTTTCAGTGACATTAGGTGTTTTTTAGCCACTGATCTTTTATGGGGGTTACCAAACTGTCTGAGGAAAATCCCTCTGATTCCTGCAAATGTGGCATCTGGTTGATTTGCCACGACCTGGAAATAGTGTCGATCATTATTCTGTATGAAGGTCAGGAAAACTGTGATCAAGTCTTTATCTGGAACTCCTGGATACGTGAATTGGAAGTATCTATCCACGGTTTCCAACCAAACCTCTGCGTCCATTCCTGATTTGTTGTCAGGGTTATGACCGATGACATATGTGTCATACATGTCATACGTGTCATACCTGTCATTCATGTCATACCATGTCATGTCATGTCATGTCATGTCATATATTATTATGACAGTCGACAGTATGGTCGATCATGACTGTACAGGTCGAGTCGCGTCATACATTTATGACAGTCGTCAGTACGGTCGACGATGACTGTACATGTCGCCAGATGATTATGTCATATCATCAGGCATCCCTGTCATCGAGAGTTCGTATGATTGAACTCGAAGATGGCAAAGTAAAGATACATCTTGGAAACAAACCAAGAACCATCTTTAGCTTTCAGCATGCGCAGAACTCGCATGTGCAGCATGAACGAACTAGTCGTTACTACCATGCTGGTCGTTCAACCTACGTCTCGGGTTCACAACCCAATGGCGGTACCATCTAAGATGATGGGTGACGTAGGTATAAAAGTGAGGAAGCGTTGTGCTTCAGCAGATCCTCTTACAGAGACTGCACTCACAAACCCGCTCATCCGTACACTCGCATTGCTGTCCAACTTTGCAGTGTTTCTTTTGTATATTGATAATATATTCACGGCGCTTGTATCTACAGCCGTATCAGTGGTATTCTAAAAGTCGTCAAGGCACGATACTCGAGAACCCAAGTGGGTGCAGTGATAGACATAGCATATTTAATATTGTTCGCAGGTTGCAGGAGGCGCACATACGACAGCGCTCGCATAAAATTGAATATCTGCAGCCCGAATAATATACGTTCGCATATCGACAACGCAGAAATTGCGCGAGAAGATTTTCCGCAGCGCACTCGCAGAAACAGCTGATCGCACATATACGCGATAAGGTGTGCATATGACATATATCGGCGCAGCAATGAAATGTACACGATCAATGGTTCGCGGATATATGCATGTTCGCAGATGCGATAAATCATCGGCAAAATCGTTTCCGCGCGGAAAATCATCAGCGCAGTATCGCAATTTTCATGATTGCGCTGAATTGCTTTTTGTACGGCCTCATATATGTTGATGCGCGATGGTCACATATTTTGCAGAAGTTGATCGCAGCATGCGCGCGCTTGCAAGAATCACGTTCGAAAATTGTCCAGAATGATATATGACATAGTGGTCATCGACAGAATCTTAATTTGTATACATGTCAGCGCCCATATCATGTGCTGATGAATGGCGACGACAATTCATACTTTTCATCAGCAGCGCGCTCGCATTTGTATACAACGTACATCAGCGATTTTTGCAAATCATCTCTACGCACTGTTTACAATCACTGCGTGCAATGATGTATGGCCTGTCAGCATAATATATACCTTTCATGATTTCATAAAATGCGAGGAATGCTCGATTTTAGCACGTACAGTTTTAATGTGTCTACATGCAGTGAGAAGCACACATGTGTACGCGCGATAAAATCATATGCAGAATGATTGTATATATGCAGGAATGCTAAGAGCACATGATCGCTATGCTGTGGATACATACTGCTGTGAATGCCTTATTATCATACTGCAGCAGATTCCAATGTTCTGATGACCACACAAATACTTTTGATCATCAGCATTATACTTATCAGCAGCACAGTGATCTGTGCACAACATGTGTGTGCAGATCAGCACACACACACATACACTCATTTCACTTACAGCAATCATCAATACACAGTGCATATACTTCTATATCATGCACACATCTTATGCTGAATGATTGCAATGTTGTAAATGGTACATACTTTATTATACTGTACAGCTTGATCACGATAACAGCTGTAGTACATAGAGCATAAGCATATTGCAGTGAATGCTAGTCTATATTCGAATCCATGTTGCAAAGGGTGCCTGACAGTAATCTAAACACCATAATTAGTTTGTCGTGCCCTGGTGGAGCCGAGATGCTCTCCAGGTAACATGTACATTCTATGGTGGATTACTTGAAGGAATGCTCACCTGAGCTTCATGTAAAATCTATCATTAACTCATTTCGTAATGAGATTATCATGGAATTACAACAATCCCTAAACTATATATATCATGTTAGATGTAATCAGTACGTGGTATGCTGACAATCTGCATGATAGGTTGTTAGGATATTGTGATATCCATAAAGATCTTGCAAAGTGTGTGTAAGTAAACACACACACACACACTAGTACTAATCAGCAGTACTATACACTGCACAAACACTAGCATTCATTATACATGTTGACAATACACTGACTCCAAGTGTAATGATCAAGTATTGTATCAATACATAATACATAGATACCATTTTCCAAACACATGTGCGTGGAAAATGTCAGTGATTGCGATAGATAAGGGAGCAGGATAAGACAAGATGCTGTAGGGCTGGATGGAGTTATCTCCAGACCCGAAGGCAAGATACTGCACCCATTAAACAGCTGGTAACTGTTGGGTGCAGTCCACTCGTCATTCCACACACTATCGCTGGAGCAACATCAATATCTACATTGCATTCTGACAGTTGATACAGATGATCACTTCACATGCATGTACCAACTCAGATCAGCAACCATACATGAATTGACAAAAGGTGGTTGTGGACGTACACACACACAAACATTGTGTTGTGTAAAAACTGCTCAGATTATATCTAGCAGTGTCCAGATGTATTTGAACATAGAGATATCACTTGATATACTCGTTGTATACATCCAAATATATCTTAGGATCTGACACAACTGTGAATTCATTTACAGTTGATATATCTTAAATATCACCAGAGAGTGCATTTGCCTCCATGGGTTTCAATCAGTAAAACCCAGAAATGTGATCAACCTCAGATGTTGATATGCAGAATAATTCACTTTTATGCCATGAAATTTGTCATGTGCTTCTGTACTTTGCAGTCCACACACACACAGAGATATGTATATATATATATATATACATATAGCCAAAAACGGCCAAAATGGGTAAAATCCGTTTGCGATAGATTTGAAAATTGAAAATCGGACCCTATTTTATTTGATAATATGATTTTATACCTATTGAGGTATGAGAAAATCATAATGACAATAGTCATATCTCGTGTAACACCCTAGATATTAGGTGTGTAATATATAGGGGTGAACATATTGGTTGTAACGAAAAATCGGTCAAAATACAATACGTGTAATCTTTTGCAAATTCGGGATTGATTTTTTTTGCTATAATGGATATTTATCTATCAAATAACAATCCCTGAAAGACATAACACGTGTAACACCCTGTAACACCCTAATATTTAAATGTGTGTGTCAGGGGTGTAACGTACCCTCTGAAAATCACTTAACATTCACTTAGGTATTGAATGCAGTTTTGCTTAAAAATCTTTGCAAAAACGTTATACTGCTTATTTTTTACCTGTATTAGGGTTACTGACATCAAGTAACACCCTAAACACTGTATTGAGTAACAGGGTCACTGTAACTATATATGCTCTAAAATGCCAGTTTTATTTCGTAAAACTTCGTTTTTTTGGTATTATTATATCATGCTAAATCATCATAGACATAATAATACTATGGGCAACAACCCTAAAACTGTAGGGCAACAACCCAAAAACTGCAGGGCTACAACCCAAGGACTGTAGGGCTGCAACCCTAAAACTGTATAAGCTGCTTCCTATAAGGACTGCAAGCTATAAGCTATAAGCTATAAGGTATATAAACAACTGACTGCCTATGTATTCACACTTCCTCAAGGGGGGAAGAAGGTGGATAGGATTCACACATATCCATTTCATATTCCGATCTGGTGATTTCTGATAGATTGCTTTTGATAAAATCACATTATTAATCGCATCCACAAATAACGTTGAAATCTGTACAACGTTAAATCCACTATCACTAATAAAGTGTAAACTCGGATGGGAAACTATATCCTAATGACTATAAGTTGACTCTTGCTCAGCATTTACATTCTCGAGTAAGTTTGGAATGCTGAACTATATACATAACATATAACCTGATACCATGCTTAATTGCATTTCCTGGATCAGAAGATGATAGTTATATAATGTATATATATATATCCCACCTGATGCACTTTGGCACTATAGCCGTACATAAGAGTGGAAAGGACAAGTGCATCGCTGTAAGACTGGCTGATATAGTCCCAGTGCTGAAGGCAGAATTTGGCACCTGAATAACAGCTGATAACTGTTGGTGACCACCATGCAAGACCTTCCAAGCGTAACTCCTTTGTCCTGAGATGCAAGTGAATTGTTCATAATATGTTGACATCACATAAAAGCATTCTGATAAAAACCCTATATATTCATATGAGCTGTCATCACTACAATGACATTGGTTTTTGAATCGTCGAAATGAGTATAACTCCGATGAATTCATTAGTACAGAATAAGCTGTTGAGATTATTCCTCCGGCTGGATTGCAATCATTCACAATCCCTGTACATCCCGGTGACAAAATATTGCAATGGACTGATCACCACATTGGTATAATCTGTGATATATAAGTCACCAGAGAAAGCATTGCAATCAGCACAATGCTGTCTAGACTCACAAAGATGAGTAACATATATTCTCAGATGTAATAAATAGAAGCACAATGTGACCTACGCTAAAATCGCGTATGCTCGGGCACTGTATTGTGACCTGCGCTAAGATCGTGTATGCATAAACACAACATGACTCGTGTCAATGACGTGGACATATTTTTTTGCCACGACATCACATCTGAAATCAATAAATCACTCAGAGAGAAGGTGTTGACATCAGTATAGCACCATTATACATTTAGTCATGAGGATTTTAAGGAAGACATAGTCTCTCCGATATTGACAAACATGGTACATATACATATACATATATATATATATGTCCATGCTCTCTGATCATATATTGATATCCCACAGCATACGATGATGGTAATAGCAAGCCACTTCGCCGCTGGAGGGTAGTATTGTATATATATAGCACATGCTTGGGCACTATATGACCCACGCTGATGACGTGAATTCGGGCTGCATCCCAAAGACTGCAATGCACCTTTAGTGCAATGGGCTGCAACCCGAGAACTGCTATCCAGCTTCATAGTAAGCTATCACGTCATCACATAGAGGTCGGACCTCTGTTGTATTTGAACGGCGCTTGACAACCGCCTAGCAATACATTTCCTTGAGGGGGGAAGATGATAAGCTAGAAATACAACTAAAAACCAAATAAATAATAAATAATAAAGACAAATAATAAAACAAGTAAGTTGCATCATGCTTTTGTTTTGGTAAGCCTGACTATATACAGTCAAACCATGCAGAACTCCATGAAAGTTGACACATACATCAGCCATGACATTCATATGAGCTTGATTTTGAAGACCTAGACATTGTATACATCCGGTCTAGCATGTATCCAGACTAGAATTGTATATTGACACGGTGCAAGCACTATAGCCTCTGCCACCGATGATCATTGAAAAGGGCAACCATTCTTGATATTTTATACATATCATTTGATTGGATCATTAAAGGTGTCAAGATTACTCAATGCAATATGCAGGCCACGGCCTGAGTACAACACCTAGAAAGGTCAAAGCCACTGAGCTGACCGATGCAGCATAAATACTAGCTGCCTTGAAGGCTATACAATAAGCCTATTGCCCTTATGTCTTGATATGTATCCGTGTATTGGCATCTCTTTGAGGTAATTATGCCTGCTGAATGAGCCATACCAACCATCTTGTCTTCATTGATCAATACATATCTGATCATATCGCCATTGAGCAATGCCTATTCTGTGAATTATATATCACGAGGCATTTCATTAGTGCACATTAAACAATTGTAGTGCAACAAAGATCATCAGCTCTTCATCATACCAAAGGTTGAGTTGTTGTCAATTGATTTTTCAGACACCATTTCTCAGAGGTCTATTCATCATGAAAGACAGAGTCTGTGCAATCATGGCTATTCAGCCTCCGACATAGCTGACATAGCTATTTAGCTTATGACCCAACCGTTGTTAAGCAGCCTCCACGCTATATAGCTGAAAAATGGCAAGCAATCTCTTCGGTTATTCTTGGGCATGGAGCAATCAAGCACAGCCAATCCAGGATGTTTATCCCGAAATTCTCGAAGAGTTATTCATGTTTTTCATGTGTCATATTAAAACAGCTAATATACCGCCCTATGATGGGAGTCATCTCCTTCAGCGAGGGGAAGTGGTTATGCTGTAAAGTTGACCAATCTGATCATCATAAAAGTGACAGATTTGAGAAAATCGATTGAAACTTGTATTGAAAATGACTATTCCTTACAATAAGGTATTGCACCTAAGGAAATAAAGGTTTCATCGTCTGAAATAGGAAAAGAGTTATACATTGACTCTAGTTCCTGAATTCAGACTTGCATAAAAAACATGTTCTTTCCCGTGCATATAGAAAGTACATTAGATTCAGATTCTGAGCATACAAGTGGACTTGAATGCACTCGGGTTTGTACTGAGTTGCAATTGTCCAAAGTTTTTATTCTGACATCATTATATATTTTTGGAATAGCATACAATGGTATAAACCATCCACATATAGATTGACATCATACTTGTGGTTTCATATCATTTTGGCACATAAGACACAAATGCTTCATTGAGGAATAAAAACTCTTTGAAAGCTCATTCGAAAATGTTTAGAAATTTGTTGCCTCGTCCATTAGGCCACGAAGTCTTGGGAAAAGCCATGGCGGAACTCGAACCCGCAATCTGCAGCTGGTTTCCAAACGCAGTTCATCCTCATTCTGGAAAGTGACAGAAATTTTATAGTCATCAACTAGTCACAATTCTATCGGATTGAAATGACACATTCATCATTCATACTTCTTTACCATAACAAGTCTCTGAATAGTGTTTGCCCAAAAATAAAATGGGTACCATTGAGATAAGTGAGTATCTTCTGAAGAAGATACATATTTCACTAGGCAATGCCATGTTCTAATCATAATGAAATGACATGCCAGCCATCTATCAACTACGAAAATACAACTCGTAGTAAGTTGTTGTCATTACAGACACTTCTTAATTGACTCTCCATTAGCTTCGATACCAAAGTTAACTTCGGTACCATCACTGATTCCGTTGTTCATTATGACAATCATTATCCAGAAACATTGTCTAAGTTGGGCACACCATTGTCTAAGTTGGGCACACTATTGTCTAAGTTGGGCACAGCATTGTCTAAGTTGGGCACACCATTGTCTAAGTTGGGCACACCATTGTCTAAGTTGGGTACACTATAGTGACCCTGAACTGACAATGTATGTGGGCTGCAACCCAAAAACTGCATATTAATTCATAGTGAATTGACATTGGATATTTGACATCATCTGGCATTTGCCACATTCAAAAACGTCAGGCATATTGCCGGTATGACGTAGAGACATCGGTGTTCATATTGACATTGTTACCTCGAAAGCATTCGATAAGTAATCTCAGTCTGATTACTGAGACCATTTTCACATGACATAATGATTGAATAGCATTCTCCATCACCATCCGATTGGTTTGATGCACCTCTTTTTAAAAGGGGGAGGAAGGAGTATAGATTCATTCATTCTTCATTCAGCTGCTTGTCACATATTGATTTACATCATTGTAATTTTGCTTGGAAGATTAAAAATCTTATCAAAAGTTCCAGCATTCGTATATAGCAGCCATAAAATTGATGACACGGTACATCATGCCGACTGAAGACATCAAATGAAGTCTTATTTGACTTATTGACACATAAAGTTCATTATGAAGAAATCATAGATGCATATTTCTCCGGCTCTATCATATTATATGAAGGGCACTGACACTGGAGAACGATGGTTTTTCAAATGTGAATAAGCTATATTGTAAGCTTACGACCATCACTTTGACGTCAACAGCCTGAGATGCTGATTGTCGAAATTCAAGAGTTGAAGGATTCGATGAATCAACCTTGATACATGTGTTTTGATTGATAAATTGTTGATCCATGGTTTCTCCCCAAATCTAGAGAAGCTGGCACACAAGTTGTTGCCATGTCTTAAGGAAAGCATCTGAGCAAAGGATTGCCAGTTGTGCCATCAGGCATCGAATTCCATAAACAGCAAAGCCGAGTGAGTAAATCCGCCACTCTAGCTATTTGCCCGTCATTCCTTCCAGGTTCATGACAAGAGACAATTCATCAAAGTCATACACCAATGCATAAGTCGCATGCATGGTTGCACAGTTTGTATCCGAATGCAACCCCATAGAGGTTAAAGCATCTTGACAGTAACTCTGGCCAACCAAAAGCCTTCCTGTCTTAGGATATCTTGAGCATTCTCATTTCCAGTTCCATTATGGACTAGGAAGCATCATGACTGTGCTTCGCCAGGACGCTAATCCTCAAAGCCGCACACTTGAGGCGAGCCTTATAAAAGGTGACCTTTGGCTTGTGGGGCGTCAACCCCTTATCAAATCCTGAACACTTGTTGACACCTGGATATTTAACATGATGCAACTTAAGTGGGATTATAAGTTCCACATAATCATATTGTCTACGTATGCTGAAGGCATAACTGCCGCATATGATCACAATAGGTCGCAGCTTCTATAACATTGTGGCTTCTGAGTCAAAAGCTGATAGCCAATGACTTTTGCCAATAATTGCCGACCTAATAATAATCAGGCCGTGGAAACATGTACCCAAGAGGTTTTCATCCATCGGTCGTATAAAAATAGCAGGGCTGCATCCCAAGAACTGCGATGCGCCTTCGGTGCATAGGCTGCAACCCGAGAACTGCAGGGTTATATCCCTAACATTTTTACCCTGTATCAAATTGATATGACAGGAGCAGGAATTGATCCTTCCTTGCTAAGGTGTAGTGAGCCTTGTATAAATCATACCCTTACACAGATACGCATATGCGGGTACCAATATCTGTGAAAAAAAACTGCTAAATGCTACCTTTGCCAAAACCGTGGTTTGTCATCGGATTCTTGGCCAGTCATCCGAAGCTACCGGAGATATCGACTGAGGTAGACGGAGTTGTGATCCTAAGTTGTGCTTGACAAACATAACTAAAGAAATTTCACATTAGTACGTGGCGAATTCATTCTCACTCATCGCGATAGATGTTCGTCAAAGCGTGCGTACTGGACAAAAATATTGAGGAGTTGAGCAGACCGGTTAAGGATTATAAGTCCAATTCCGTTAAGCAGGGCCGCTCCGTTTGCATTAAAACAAGCCCCTTTGTTCGTTTATTATCGAAATCGGGCTCCCCATCACCGCCTAGGATCCTCCAAAGTAGCTTAAGGAGGGGAGGAAGAGTTGGGTGCACTATATCAGGCCGAGAATCGTTCGAATATAATTCGTTATAATCGTGGGATCATCGATCGCGCAAAGGCGACGACGGCTAGCGCAAATAATCCGTAACGTAGACTTCGGATGCTTTGAATCGTCTAGCACATACATGATAACGTGTGGATCAATCAGTAATCCAGCGTAGGATTGTATCGCGAAAACGCTCTTCATTGAACCTTGGAACGTCACTCAACGATACGATTTCCGGAAAGGTGGGCTACATCCTAAGGACTGTATGGCTAAATGCCTAAGGTGAGGGACTAAAGTGGACTCAGTTCCCCCCAATAACCTAAAAACACCATGAGGGACGCCTCAAATCGGTGTAAGAAGACTGGTACCAGCAAGAAGCGATAACAACAAAGACATCAAAGACATATACAAAGGTATGCCCGTTGTGAGGTCACAACTCTCTTAAGAGGGGAGATCTGTCAGGGTTATGACCGATGACATATGTGTCATACATGTCATACGTGTCATACCTGTCATTCATGTCATACCATGTCATGTCATGTCATGTCATATATTATTATGACAGTCGACAGTATGGTCGATCATGACTGTACAGGTCGAGTCGCGTCATACATTTATGACAGTCGTCAGTACGGTCGACGATGACTGTACATGTCGCCAGATGATTATGTCATATCATCAGGCATCCCTGTCATCGAGAGTTCGTATGATTGAACTCGAAGATGGCAAAGTAAAGATACATCTTGGAAACAAACCAAGAACCATCTTTAGCTTTCAGCATGCGCAGAACTCGCATGTGCAGCATGAACGAACTAGTCGTTACTACCATGCTGGTCGTTCAACCTACGTCTCGGGTTCACAACCCAATGGCGGTACCATCTAAGATGATGGGTGACGTAGGTATAAAAGTGAGGAAGCGTTGTGCTTCAGCAGATATCTTCTTACAGAGACTGCACTCACAAACCCGCTCATCCGTACACTCGCATTGCTGTCCAACTTTGCAGTGTTTCTTTTGTATATTGATAATATATTCACGGCGCTTGTATCTACAGCCGTATCATTTGTACTGGTTTGGTGGTGCCATTTTCACTTTGGGAACCAAACTGGATGGAGATGGTGCTGGTGCTGTATCTGGATCTGTGAAAATCATTGGAGGATTGTCTGCAGTATATTCTTCATCTGGTTCCTGAGGCTCGTTTTCAGGATCTCGATATCTGCTCATATCAGGCTTCATTCGGCTGATATTGTCGAAGAACCCTATCTTGTCGAATCTGGTCTGGGTATTATCATAACCAGCGTGCCATTTCGGGATCTTGAAACGACTGTATGCATCATATGAGCCTAAGATGTCAAAGAACCATGTAGACGGATCTGCATTGATGGGTGGAATATCTGGATCTTCTGCTTCTGCCATCTAATAAAGACAAAACACAACACCAAAATCTCTTCAGCTAACTGAGTGTGTGAAGATATATATATACCTATGTTATATATGGTATATGTGTATATTATGATGAGGTTATGCATGTACATATATCCACCTTCTTCCCCCCTCAAGGAAGTGTGTGATACAGTGGCAGTTGTCAATTGCCAATACCTCATTCAGCATGCATTCCTTATAGGAATCAGCTGTTACAGTTTTAGGGTTGCAGCCCTACAGTCCTTGGGTTGTAGCCCTGCAGTTTTTGGGTTGTTGCCCTACAGTTTTAGGGTTGTTGCCCATAGTATTATCATGTCTATGATGATTTAGCATGATATAATAATGCCAAAAAACGAAGTTTTACGAAATAAAACTGGCATTTTAGAGCATATATAGTTACAGTGGCCCTGTTACTCAACACAGTGTTTAGGGTGTTACTTGATATCAGTAACCCTAATACAGGTAAAAAATAAGCAGTATAACGTTTTTGCAAAGATTTTTAAGCAAAACTGCATTTAATATTCACATAAACGTAAAGTGTTTTTTTAGGAGGTACGTTACACCCCTGTTACACACATTTAATTTTAGGGTTGTTACAGGGCGTTACACATGCTGCATAAATCAAGGATTGTTATTTGATATATAAATATTCATTTTAGCAAAAAAAATCAATCCGAAATTTTCAAAATGTTGTTTTACGTATTTAACGTAGAGCATTTTGAGCGATTTATTGCCATAGCAATAGCGTTACCCATATATATTCAACACCTAATATTTTAGGGTGTCACACTGATATGACATGTGTCATTATGATTTTCTGATACCTAAATAGGTATAAAATCATAATCTTACATAAAATGGGCACACATTTTTCATTTTGAAATTAAACGTGGAGCTTTTTCACCTATTTTATAGCTTTTTTCAGCTGTCTGAAATATTGCTGTGGTGACATATTTCAGTGTAAATGTGAAATGTAAGTACAGAATCATTACAAGGAACTTCACTTTTGCATATGACATTTTTTCATAGCAAATAAGTGAGTTGTGCTGTATATCAACATTTACAGTTGACAGCATTCTGGGTTTTACTGATTTAAACCCATGCACAGCAAATGTACTTTTCTGGTTATGTATATATTAATCAACTTAAGTGGAAACAGCCACTTTAGTGATATTTCTCAACCTATGATTTGTTTGAGCATAGGTCTGTGCTCTTAAGATTTATCAAAGTGATATATCTCATTTGGAACAAATCTGGACTTTGCTGGATACAATCACAGCAACTTCACACAACACATTTATGTGTGTGTGAATGTCCTTTACACTATTGTCAGAAATCATGTGAAAACTGATCTGTATGTTACATGCAAATTGAGCTGATCAATTCTGAATCAACTATCATAATGCAATGTACTTGTTGTAGTTGCTCCAGCTGATATGTGAGACGAGTGGACAATGCTCAGCAGTGACCAGCTGCTTATTTGAGCATTGTATAATGCCTTCGGGTCTGGAGATATTCTCCATCCAGCCCTTCAGCATGGTTTCTTATCCTGTTCCCTTATGTATCGCCATCACTGACACTTCCACGCACATGTGTTTGGAAGTGGGATCCATATTATCATACATAATATAGTTAATTTATTCACTTTGAGTCAGTGAATCTTAACATGTATGATGAATGCTTGGTGATGTGCAGTGTATGGTATTACTGATTAGTACCTAGTGTGTGTGTTCACTTTTATACACTTACAAGAAGATAAGTTCTGGATATTTCAACATTCCCAAACAGTTTATCATGCAGGATGATAATCAGCATACCATGTACTGAATGAATCTAGCATGATATATATCAAGTTAGGGGTTGTTGTAGTCCTGAGATCATCTCATTCACAATAATGCGTTGCTGGTTTATTTCACATATAGTTCCGGTGAGCAATCCTTTCAGTGATCCACAATAGAACGATATGTGGTCCGAAGAGTATCTCGACTCCACCGGATCATAACGAGCTAATTATTGTGTTGAGATCATTGAATAGGCACCTTACACTATATGGGTTCGAATATAGTTAACATGCACAGCAAGTATGCGTATGTGCATGTCTGATGCATTGTAATATAATGTCACATATTCCAGCTGCTAACGTGATCAAGCTGGTTTATACATAACATCTGCTAACGTGATGCATACACAACTTACAATATTGCAGTCACTCAGTATAGAATGTATACATGGTGTAATGCTGCATGTTGGTGCGTGCTGCATGCTGGTGTGTGCTGCATATACTCATGTGCTGCATGTTGGTATATAATGCAATCATTGCAAACTCGGTATATACATCTTTTGCACACTATATTGCAATAAGCATACAAATGCTGACGGTTTGAAATATTTCTGCAGTCATCAATATGTGGTGTAAAATGCTGCAGTATAGTAATCATGTGTCCGTCATGCATCCATCCAAAATATCCCTGCGAGTATACAATTATTCTGCAAAGGATATTGACGCGCGCAACATGGCATATGTACGGATGGCGGACACTGTAGACAAATGAATGTCTCGCTGCATGTAGATACATCAGGAATCATGCGCCCTAAAATCGTGCGTTTATTGCATCCGATGAAATCATGACAGGTGCACATCGCGTTGACGAGCTAAAAATCATCGTACGAGCGGATTATTGTATACGATTCAAGCAGATCATTTGCGAAAATCGATGTTGCCAATTATTTCACAAAGTATCTCATTGTCGCCGGTGTATTGTCGCATAAATGAATGCGATCGCGCTGTTTAACGAAATTTCGTACGTCCATTCGCAGCTGATGCGAATCATACGTACTGACGGTCATTTTTCACTAGCGCATCTGCATCTCGCATACCGTGACAATCCTGCGAATTTTGACATCATATGTATACGATCCGTATACTGTGCGCACACCTTGTCGCTTATAGTATTAAGACGATTTCTCTGCGAATGCTGTCAGCTGCGGATATGTTCGCGATGATCAATCCTCGCGCAATCCGTATGCTGTCGATATTCGAGCGTATTTATTATTCGGTTTGCAGATATTCAGTATAACTGCGAGCGCTGTTGCTTGTATGCGCGAACCTGCAACCTGCGAACAATGTGATATATACAATATCTAACGCTGCACTCACTTGAGTTCTCGTGTTCGTGCCTTGACGAGTTTAGAATACCATTGTTACGGCTAAACATACAAGCGCCGCGATATATTATCAATATACAAAAGTAACACTGCAAAGTTGAACAGCAATGCAAGTGTACGTATGAGCGGAATTTTGTGAGTGCAGTCTCCGTAGAAGATCTGCTGAAGCACAACGCTTCCTCACTTTTATACCTACGTCACCCATCATCTTAGATGGTACCGCCATTGGGTTGTGAACCCGAGACGTAGGTTGAACGACCAGCATGGTAGTAACGACTAGTTCGTTCATGCTGCACATGCGAGTTCTGCGCATGCTGAAAGCTAAAGATGGTTCTTGGTTTGTTTCCAAGATGTATCTTTGCTTTGCCATCTTCGAGTTCAATCATACGAACTCTCGATGACAGGGATGCCTGATGATATGACATAATCATCTGGCGACATGTACAGTCATCGTCGACCGTACTGACGACTGTCATAAATGTATGACGCGACTCGACCTGTACAGTCATGATCGACCATACTGTCGACTGTCATAATAATATATGACATGACCGACTGTCATAATAATATATGACATGACATGACATGGTATGACATGTATGACAGGTATGACACGTATGACATGTATGACACATATGTCATCGGTCATAACCCTGACAGCAGTCCAGAGCAAGGGGAATAGACTCTACACGTACAGTACTAGGCTAGTCGATCTAAAGATCTCCACTAGGCCTGCGACCGAATATTTGACGTCATTTTGCGATCGGACGGCACTGGCACGATACGATTAGTAACCGGCAGTGTTATTCTTAAGGCCAGAAACGCCGGACACTTCTGGTGGATCGATCGACGTTTCCGGTGGATCCGACCAAATTTCCCACTGTAACAATAGCCAAACACTCGCTTTTCTGGTGGATCGGACGGCGGAAAATCGGTGGCCTTGGACCAACGCTGGTAACCGGGCTTTATTATTCTGACGATTATAGTACAAACGGACCCCCGAAATAATGTCCGAGCCGATCGCAATGGGATCGAAACTCAGGGTTTTCGATGACGGCAAAATTTATTCTGCAGCGATGAGTCAATATTTCTTAGCGCAGTAAGTTTCTATGTATTAGTATGCTTCGTGGGGAGCATACTGATACCTTCACATGCCTCAGACCACATCATACGAACCGTACTGAAGGAAATCTTCAGGGTGGGTATGATTTGGCGTTTTTACACCTCGGAACGCTCAATCGGGCATCCGGTATACCCCAACTTAGCGTAGGGTACATCTGATTAGCGCAGCGGATGCGCGAGACCCTCAGCATCACAAAGACATCTTACTTTTTACTTGGCTGCCAGCGAATCTCCCGCAGATATCGAAAATCACTCGAAAATCACTTTTTACGCAAAAGTAGTTGAGTGGCGCAAAGCCCCAACCCGTACCACATCTTAGAATGTTGAGATTGGGCCACTCGATCCCGGGATTATCGGTACCCACTTGTTACCAACAGTCCTGAGAACAATATATGATGCATTTGCAGACGTGAACTCGTGCAAATGCTTCATATATGCATGGTCAAATATGCAGAAGACTGTCCCCGTCGGAACCTGACGATGAAATGTTTTTAGGTTAACGCGAGTGAAAACGGGAATAATGAAAATAATCGACGGTACAGAATGACGATTCATCGATTTCATCGATTCTGCACCGTCCTCTCGATTTCAGGTCCCATTGCGACGAAAACCGCTAATCTCGGACATTATTTCGGGGGTCCGTTTGTACAATATACTGTACAATTCTCTCTCTCTGAACACCGCGTCTGCCATGCACGTTTGGGTGGCGTCGCGTCGCGGCACACGTACGCTAGGGGTGCCCAACTAAAGTTGAGCCGTCCAATGTTTTCAGATCAGGAACATCGGAAGGTCCGAAGAGATTCCTGGGGAGCAACAAAGGAATGTATCGTATTTTGATCTCTGGAATCGTATATGGACTGTCGGATTCGGAAATTGCCACTGTTAAAAATGAACGGACCAGTTTAAGTTGGGCAGCTCTAACGTACGCGAATGCAGTGGCGAACTGGCGAACTGGCGATGTCATCGTTATCGTTTGGCCGTCGTCAGATCGAAATTTCGTTGGTGTCGCCCGTTGAAATTCGAGCGTTGATTAGGTAGGTAAGTAAGTAAGTAAGTAATATGCCCGGGTTCGTCCTTATAAAGAGCAGGGGTTTCCCCTTGCGCTTGGTCCAGAGTCCTGACGAGAGCTGAGTCCAAACCACAAAACTGATGGTTTTCTGATCAGTGTAGGATGACAGGCAGTATGACTGTCATCCGGAGCAGATCTGAAAACTGAGGTTTTCTGATCAGTCGGAGGCCTAAGAGGCCAGCAACGGACTGAGAGGGCCTCTTGCCGTGTTACTGTGATTGTGTGGACTTTTGTAACACCGTAAGTTTTCAGTGTATATTTTCAGTGTATATCGTATATCATTATGGAGTGGTTTACCGACCCGATTTTGTGTCAGAGACGGATTGATGATTTGCACGCGCAGCCAGCGTACGCGACCGCTTTTGCCGCTTTCCAAGATGGAGAGGACCTCTCGCAACCGCAAATGAAGTTGATGCGACAAATGGAGAGAGCGACTGCCCGACTTGCTGAGCTTAAGGGACTGTCGCAAGTAGCCTCAGGAGACCGTAAGCGTCCGTGGGAGGCAGCAGTAGACCTCATTCAGCTTCCAGGGTCCGATCGCCTTGAATTGACTCGCAACGATGATGGCAAGGACAAGGGACTCCGCAAACAGTTTTTAGAGACCCAGCACCACTTCGTGGCACACTCAGCGTCACAGTTGGCGCTTAATGACGCCAAGAAGGAATTGGAAGGTGTGGAGCTGCCTGAGACCGTCACTCTTGCTCTTGAATTCTTGTCTGAGACAGCGGAAAAAGGTGTGGCACGCGCCAAGGCGCGCGCAAAAATTTTGGCCTTGGTTTCGGACAAAGGCCCTGAAGTGGGCTGGAAAATCTGCGAGAAACTTGAACGTAAGTCGTACGCTGACGATGAGGAAGACGAAAAGTTAATGCGCAAAGCTGAAAAAGAAGTAAAGGCGGAAAAAATGCACGCTGCGCAAGCTGCGGCTGCCAAGGGGCGGACGAAGGGCCTAGGCAGGGGTGCCTTTGCTGTGTCTCGTCCGACTGCTCCTGGAGCGCCTCCGCCACCGCCGCCTGTTCAGGCAGGGCGTGGCAGCCAGCTCCAATGCTGGAATTGTAATGAATGGGGGCACCACCAAAACCAATGCTCGCAACCGCGCCCGGCCGGCAGAGGCCGTGGCAGAGGCTCGGATCGTTGAATTGTAAAGAATGTAGAGCCACGAAGGCTAGTACAATGAGCTTAGCGGAATGCTTTGCAGTTGAGGTGGAATGCCCAACTTAAATGTAACTTTTGGGGACGAAACCCTAAATTGTAATGAACTTTTGGCCCGCGGGCTGTTGTTTCCTTGTGTTTCAGGTCTTGAATTGTCTGAGGAAGAGATTGGCGAGGCCATACCTTTGTGTGAACAGGACGTTCCTGTGCCCCGTGTTGCGGGAAGACTTAGGGAGCGAGCCTCCTTTTGGCGAACCTTTGTCCGCTCTTCGTACGTTATGTCTTGGATTGAGAGAGGATTTAACTTGAAGTTTAAGGATGGCAGGGCTCCGCCCCGAGTGCACTTGCCTAACCACGTGTCTGCTGTTAGGCATACCGCCTTTGTTACTAACGCGGTGCAGGAGTGTGTGCTTATGGGCGCCTTGAGAGAGGTGCCCAGCAAGCCGCGGGTTGTCCTGCCTTTAATGGTGGACGACTCTCGGGACAAATTACGGCTGATCTTCAACGGTAAGTGGCTCAATGCCTTTCTAATCTTTCCTAAGTTCAAGTATGAACACCTTCAGCCTTTTGTAGACCTGCTTAGGAGGGATGACGGGTTGTTTTACTTTGACTATAAGTCAGGGTATTACCACGTTGACCTCCACGAGATGTCTCGTACCTATGTTGCTGTTGAGTGGCAGGGTAGATTCTTTGAGTTTTGTGTGCTGCCTTTTGGTCTAGCCCCAGCTTGCTGGGTGTTTACGAAGATCAACAAGGAGCTCGTAGGTAAGTGGCGGGGTCTCGGGTTCCGCGTGCACCCCTACGTGGACGACTTTGCTTTTGCTGTGAGGGCTCCTACACTCACGGACCCCTCGGCTTTGGCTGTGTTGTCCCGTATTATGCGGGACGTGCGGGAGGCGGGCTGGCTCGTGTCTGAGTCCAAGTCTCAGCTGTTTTTCACACGGGCCCTTGTGCATATTGGCATAGGCATAGACCTGGAGGGGGGGGTCTTGTTCGTGCCTGAGAAGGCTCTGGGCAAGATCCGTGCTTGTGTGTCAGACTTGTTGAGGCTATTTCATAGGTTGCCTCTGAGACTTGTGGCTAAGTTTGCAGGCTTAGTTAATGCACAGTGGTTTGTACTAGGGGGTGTCACCAGACTGTATGCTAGGGCGGCTGCAGTACTCATAGCCGACACCCTGACTTGGGGCTCGTGGGCTTCTCATGTCCCGGGTACTGATGCTCTTCGGACAGAGCTTGAGTTTTGGCTGACAGACGGCTTTCGTAGGCATCAGAGAGGCATCTGGGAGCCCAGGGGGGCGGGGCTTCAGCTGGAGACAGTCCATGCGGACACCTCTGAGGTGGCATGGGGTTCCTGGCTGGAGCAGTCCTTTGGGGGACCTGAGCTGCTTGGCCACAGTTATCTGACCATGTCGGACAGACTGAAGTCATCCACTCTCAGGGAGCTCAGGGGCATTTTTGACTCTCTCCGAGCATTTGATGTGGCTGGCAGGCTGAGAGGGAAGAGGGTGCTTGTCATTTGTGACAACCAGGCTGTGCATTTTGTCATTGAGTCTGGCAGCAGGCATCAGGAGCTTCAGGAGCTGGCTTTAGCGGTGCATGATTTCTGTGCTGACCACGGGGTGGTTTTGTCCTCCCTTTGGATGCCCAGGGAGTTTGAGGCCCGGGCTGATGCCCTGTCCAAGATCAGAGACCATGATGACTGGATGGTCAACCCGGCAATCTTTCGGTGGGCTGACCCATGGATTGCCGGGGGGTGGAGGCACACCCGGGACAGGTTTGCAACTGACAAGAATTGTCTTGTTTTTGACAGTGCAGGTGCCCCCTCCTTCAACAGTGCTTGGCACTGTCCAGGTACGTCGGGGGTTGACACTTTCGGTCAGACGGACTGGCGGAAGCACGTCAACTGGTGCAACCCGCCTTTCCGGATGATCGGGAGGCTCCTGCTGTTTCTGCAGGCTGAGAGGGCTGCAGCCTCCATTGTGGCCCCGGTCTGGACTTTCCAGCCGTGGTGGGTCTTGCTGTGTCCCGACGGGGTTCACTTAGCAGACTGTGTGGTGCAGTGGACGGAGCTCCAGCCTTCTGCGGACACCTTCCTCCCTGGCCTCGGAAGGGCCAATGAGGGGGGGGTGGGCCTGCCGGATTTTCGGGTCCTCCTCTTGCGGGTCTCCTTCGATGAGAGGGAGCCTGCAGGCCCCGGTCCCCGCTGTACCTTGGGAGGTTGCATGGCTTGTGACTGGGGTAGGGGTATGAGATGGGGGCTGCCTTTCATGCAGGCATCATAGGCACTGGGGAGCAGTGGGCTGGGCTGCAGTTCTCCGTGACGGACCCGCTGGAGATGCAGCTGCGGGCAGACATGCTGTTGGCGGTGTCTGGCACCCGTGAGGCTAGCACCATGCGGGGCTACTCTCGGGTGTTCGTACGGTACCAGGCTTTCTGTCAGGACCGTGACCCACCTAGGGTGCCTGTTCCTGCCGACCCGGTCACGGTGGCTATGTACTTGCAGTACATAGCCAATGCGGCCAGGACCTTCTCTGTGGTGAAGACCGCTTCGGCTATGGTTTTCACTGCTCATGATTTGGCTCTGGTCCCGGCGGACCGGAACCCCACCTCTCATCGGCTGGTGGCCGCGGTACGGGAGGCAGCTCACAGGAGGCTGGGGGACAGGCGGCTCAACAGGAAGGAGCCGCTGGAGTTTGCATTTGTGCAGAGTGGTGCTCGTTGCTGGTTGATGTTGGGAGGTGTCACTCGGCAGATGTTTGCTACACTGGGTTTGGACATGTGGACAGGCTTCTGGCGGTATGACTGTGCGGAGAAGGTGAGACTGCGGGATATGAAGTTCTGTGAGACCCACATGACCACCTTCCTCGAGAAGCGGAAGACGGACAAGTACAGGTATGGTCAGCTGGTGGAGGTTGCCCGGGCGGCGGAGGGGCAGCCTTTGTGCCCAGTGGAGGTCAGTCAGAGGTGGGTTGACACTCAGATTGCACGGGGAGTGCAGCCCGATGAGCCTCTGTTTCAGCAGATTGATGGCAGGCGGTTTCAGCGGGACCCGTCGGCTGACTGCCTGACGGGGAAGAGGCTGGATTATCCTCAGCTGAGGAGGTACCTGTTCAGGATGCTGGGTGAGGCCTCTGGGCTTGGACCCCGATGCTCTGAGGCAGCTGTATGGGACCCAGTCCCTGCGGTCTGGTGGGGCTACGGCGGTGGCTGCGGCTGACCAGGTTACTGATTTCGAGTTCAATCAGTACGGTGGCTGGAGCTCGTCGGCGGCTGCGGCCACCTACAAAGCTACCAACCTCAACCGCAGGCTGGCGGTGTCCAGAAGCATGCCCCATGCTCAGCAGAGTAGGCGGCCTTTCTTGTCTGATTGCTTGTTGTTGTCATGCATTACACGTGCACTGCTTTGTGGTGATCTTTGTGTGCTTGCACCGGCCGGGTTCCATTCACATATGTGTCATATGTGTCATGCAAGCTGGGCTATGTAGCCGCAGCTGATTAGAAAACTGATGGTTTTCTGATCAGTGTAGGATGACAGGCAGTATGACTGTCATCCGGAGCAGATCTGAAAACTGAGGTTTTCTGATCAGTCGGAGGCATAAGAGGCCAGCTACGGACTGAGAGGGCCTCTTGCCGTGTTACTGTGGACTTGTGTGGACTTTCCCACCCGCCCTCCCTTGTGATTCAGGTACGGATGAGGAGAGGCCGCTTTCAGTGCAGGAGCTGCAGGACTTGGAGGACCTGGAGCAGCTGGGCTCTGAGCTGGAGGCCGTGCAGATCCGGCCCGCAGAGGGGCAGTCGGCTCATTAGAGTGTAGGTAGAGGAGACTAGGACCTGTGCCTGTTCAGTGCCGACCGCGGTGATGAGAGGTAGCTATAGTGATCCTTCGGTGGGGGGCTGCGAAGCTACCTCATGCTGCTTCTCATCTAGGCACTGTTCAGTAGGCTTTGCTAGGTGATGGCTTTGCTATTGCAGTCATGCCTGACTCTGAGCTGGAGCGGGTAATTATGCTTTTTGAGGGTTTCAGCCCTAGCATAGCATTTTAGGTCCATAGTCTGTACTCTTTAGGGTAATGGTATTATTTGCAGGCCTCAGTCCTTTGGCACGAGGGGCGTGTGCCCGCATGCAGAAGGCTGGGGTCAGCAGTCGGGTCGTGGGACCCTGATTCCTGTCTGGCGGGAGTCCCTGGTTGTGGCACTTCTGGATTTGTCGTATTATTATTTTTTGTAATTCCACACGCAGTGCACCGGCCGGGTTCGCACCGGCCGGGTTCCATTCACATATGTGTCATATGTGTCATGCAAGCTGGGCTATGTAGCCGCAGCTGATTAGAAAACTTGCAAACCGAAACCAAAAGGTTTTGCCTCTCGATCGTCTTACAAGGGTTCCATCAACGGGAACGTGGATTCATCAAAGTTTCTCCAAAATGATTTCCGCGTTTCGATCAATGCGAAATAAGGTTGCATCCGGCTGTCGTGCATTCACGAAATATCACGGTCGAGACGTGTCCGCTGCAGAGCAGGCTTCACTTAGAGGGATTCAACAGAATCAAAGTTCCTCGGTTATTGATGTCGATAAGCCTCAGACCAACTTCTTATCGTTTGCTCTGGTGAGCCCAAATTTTACACGTGTTCTTGCTATGTACTCGTGCTTCTGGATACTGTACAACAAGAGCCAGACTTAGGTCCTGTTCGCCAAACTGGGGCGCCTTGTTTTATCTCGTGCGATCAACAAAGGCGGATCGTCACGCTTAGCTCCTCTACGAATCGCCAAGTTGATTAAGGCTTTGCGGAACATATGCGTTTATGTATTTCGTGCAGGCAAACGCTCTGCGGCCTTCCTCATGTTCACACCCTGCCTTCACACCGTAAGTATTAACCCCTCGCATCGTCGTGTGTTGCGCAATATACGTATGGTGATAGTTCGTGATAAGGCCTCTTTTCATACGAAGCTCGGTCCGAAAGCCAGTGTCGGGATGGAGACTTTTTGTTTCCTTGGAAGACCAGGGAGCTTTTGCCAAAATTGGCTCAACTTCTTGCATCCCAACAACGTGAGGTTTGTAAAAGTTCTTTGAGGACGCCGCAGGCCTGCTGAGGAAAGTTTATCTTCAAGAACTCAGCTGGATGCTTTACTCAGCCCTTTTGGTCTGAACTGGACGAATGAAATTAAGAAATCGCTCGCACCGATGGTACGCAGAAACCTTGCTTGCATTTTCCAGAGAAGTACCGTCCGCGAGTCTATGAAATCGTCTGCGATTTAGTCATAACACGCGTGTTATAATGAAGTCTCTTGGCTTGCTCGTCTGCGTTTCTGTGGTACATGCTCCAATTGGCTTCTGGCCAGCGGCTTCTTCTTGAAGTTTTAACGCAGAGAATGTCGGTCGCAAGCGGCATACGGAATCAATATGAGCCCTTCAAGTGAATTCTCACATAAAAGTGCAAGCTGCTCTTTCCGCGCAGCTGGTGAAGTCTGTCACCACTGTATAGCGGCCGTATGTTAGCAGGTTTCTGATTTCCGACACTCCAACTGAGAGAAGCTTTTTCGTCCGTAGCGAAAAGCCCTGAAGATGTTTAAATTGGTCGGTTTTGCCGTGAATATTTTGCCATCTGCATAGGGAAGTATGCCAGAGATCATGTCAGTTAGTGAGTACGTTGGAAGCGCTGTTCGGATGGTACGCATGGTTTTTAACTTCGTTATCGGAGGCCCCTTGGCCCCTTGGTGCACTCGCGGTTCCTCTCGGGCTCTATCGTGCGAAACTCGCGTGACCATTCATCTCGACAGCTTGCAAGTCCACTTACATACAAAGGTGGTATCAGGCGGGCCTGGATCGCAGCACATTGTCGCCAGCAGTGCCCCCTGCGATGGTGGACATCGAGCCGGCGGTTCAGGAGATCTCTGACCCACTGGAACAGTTTGGTCCTATGCTCGCCATCAAGCGCACATATCAGCCTAGTAACCGAAAGCGAAAGAACAAGCACGGCTTCCTTAAGCGGTGATGCCACGCTCCTTCTTCTTCTGTAGTGAACTTGTCCCATTTCGGGTGCCGATTCAAGTGCCCTTGTTTGGACGGAGTTGACATTCTCACTTGTATTCTTCGAGGTGCCAACATAGTCGGACTAATTTGGCCTGGTCAACTACCCCCTCCCCGCAACAGGATGTCAACTGTCGGCGGCCGCAGAGTAATTAAAAACCGAGTTGCGAAGGGACGCTGGCGACTGACAAACTAAGTCAAGTATTTATATTCTTGCGTATGCTGTCGATGAGAGCATCTGTGCAGTTGGACCGGACACCCCGTGAATGGGATGATATCGTGGTGTCCAAGCCCTTCTGCAACTTCACGGAAATTTTGCCGTTGAACTTCGCGATGGGATCTTGATCGTGACAAATTGCCTCTCAAAATGCTTCGGCTTCGTTCCGTAGAACCGTGTTCAGATCGATACCGATACATGCGTTACGTACACAAAACTACTTCGGTGTTCTTCACTCCCATTTGTCACTGTATATGCACAGCTCCAGACAAATATGACACTGAAGAAGGCAACATGGTGAATAGTGCAAATTATATTTTTTCAGTTTTCATATTGCCTTGTACCCTTTGCAAGGGATTTGACGTGTGCAGCGAACTGTGTGAATTGAGTCCCGCGGAATACTAGCGGAAGCAAACAGGAAATGATGTTGTTGAGCTCTTGATGACAGTTGAACAGGAAGTGCTGATTCAATTTTCAAAGAGACGTTACCAACATAACTACCGCCAAAGGTAAAAGTAGGAGTCCGAATCAATATGTGCCTGCACCGAATGGTCCTGGAAGTGAACCTGCTTAGAGTCAAGATGGGCCTGATTTGTAGGCATCTATTTCGATGTAAGTGTCAGTGATTATGGATGAGAGATCACAGTAGCAAACAATGCGGGGAAGACTACCATAGGCAAAGGGCAATACAAGGAGATTCTGAGCGATCGAAGTGTGCAAGTAAATTTGTTTTGATGAATCGAGGTACAGACCCGGTTACCATATTGGCGTTGAACGATTATGAGTGTGAAAAAGTCAAAATCGATTGATGATACAAGTGCTGAAAAAATCAATAGCAATCGATTTGTACCTCACTAGTCGGGGACGGAATTTATGTGTGCCTGTTTTGTGATGGGTGTGCATGTTATAGTGGGGGCTTTACATAGAAAATGCCACATGTAAAACGGCGGGTCCAAAAAATGTTTTTTGTTAGAGTTATGGCTGTATTTCGGTTTCGAAGTTGATAACTTTGAAATTTTCTGGCAGAAAATACAAGAAAAAAATAAAGATGACGCCATCCTATATGACATTGGCTGATCAGAAAATCAGCTATTGGCTAATAGAGAGAGATATATATATCTATATTATGACTGGTGTAAGGTGTCATGGGGCAGATGACACATTTTCGATTAGGTGAAACATTGACGTTGGCCATTGAATGGCGTCATCCATTATCGCTGCAAGTAGGTGATGACAAAGACAAGCTTATAAATAAAAACTGGGATCGAGACTGAGATTTGAGACCACATCGAGATCGCATAATAATAAATATTAACGTCGCTCGCGTTTCCGGCTGTCCCGTCGCGGTGTCGCTGTCGCATCGCGTCGAGCAGCGATAGGGTTCCGCTCTAAAAAAATCAAAAATGTGCCACCTCAAGATCCGTTCGCGTTGATGGAAATCGAATTTTAACCAATAGCCGAATATATCGATTGATACGATGACTTCCCTTCGGGAATCTGATAGGTTGAACAGAGCAACTGTCAATGATGTTCTATGCGGACGGTTGAATTGTGATCGTTAGTTCAGAACAAGTTCAAAACAGTGTCCATAAACTGCGGGTTTTGAAATCAGGCCGCGCGTCAACTCTTTTTCACAGCCTTCCTTACACTGCCTATACTGTGATTTGTTATTGCTGCTTGAGTTTTTCGCGTTATCCATTTACTATACTTGCTGACGTTTGCGTTTATGATTACGCGTATTGCTGCTTTTCTTAGCGCTCATCGGTTTGTCGTTCTACACTTCTACGGCAACAATGGCTCACCATTTTGTTCTGTCACTGACCGTTTTGTGTAGGTGCCACTTTTTTGTGTGTTGTGCAATATTTTGTGTGTAGGTTACGCTTCTGTTTTGGGGGGGTATGGAAGTCTCTTGCTGGATGTGACACACCGACAGTCAAATCTGTCACTTGCCACTTCCTATAGTAGGCTGGGTGACCGTCACCAGTAGACGGGAAACACCCGTTAGTATTTATGTGTATCTCTTTCATCAATCTGAGACTTTACCGTTCTGATATCGAAACCCTTAACTCAGGGTTTATTCTCCGTTATCCGATATATACACACCCGATTATATATCTGACATCTCTCGTGACCATTCACGATGGCGCGTAGCATGGTCTGTTTTTTCGGACGTCCGTACCTTAAGAGTTTACTTCAGCATCGGGATTCACGGATTCGGAGGTGGCAGCGTGTTCGAGGCTTGACCTTGGCTGGATCAACCCAGTCACGCAGACCTTGCTATTGCATACGTCGCTAGATCCGTCTGAATGAATCTCTGTAAGATCTGTACTAGGGTGTATCGCGAGTCGGACGAGAGACAGACGTGTCAGAGTGACGAGTGACAGCACTGATGACAGTCACCAGTATGACCGAGAGGTATGACGAGGGTGACTGACAGAATGTGACTTTTTGAACATCTGCACCCACAGCAGATCAAGTTGAGAGAATTGGTGCGAAACCAATCCAGAAATGGTGGGGACCATTTAATATTCAAACAGCCAAACAGAACTGGAGGGAAACCAGGAGAGCCTCAGTTCTTGCCACATCATCAGATCTATGATTATCTAGGAAATCAGAGCAGAGATTATTGTATGATTGGTAGCTGCAGTCCAAGGGCTGTATGACAAGACAGGACATCGGACTGCTGAAAATGAAGTGACTGAGCAATGTGACCATTGAATCCGAGGTGAGCCGAGGGAATTCGAGTCGACATGTTACTACTTAAAGAGCTGAGCAAGCTCTCATGTCAGTTTTTGAATTAGTTACACACTGGCACCAACCTCTGGTGTCGTGTAACTCCAAACAGTAAAGTTTAACGGAAAATCCGATGTCCGACAATATCCTTGTGATCTAGTATCAATCGAAATGCATTACCTGCATTTCCTGTGAGTGTCCACTTACACCGGAGTGAGCTTGTTTAGTTCACACCCCGAACAAGATCGGAGTGGGTGGCACAGTTTTTCATGCGGCTCCTCCTATTGGTTTTCTGGGAGTATTGTACCTACAAAGTTGTTTTCTTATTAAGTTGATCTCAGCATCGGGTGTTATGGACTCCTCTGCCCGCAAAAGCTTTATTTTGCCTATTTGACCTCCGATTCTGCCTTGGAGGTAGCAGCGTGTCTGGGGCTTGACCCTGGCGGGATTATCCCGGTCGTCGTAGACCATGCAACTGATGTTTTTTTTGTGACTCGTTGTAGAATCGAAGTAGTGGGGCGGTTTCTTGTACACCTTTTGAAACTTCACTGTGAAGTGTGCACTTATTTCATGATCTTCTGCGAGATACTCGGTAAACGAAGACGGTGACTGTAATATTGTTTTGTGTTTCTTCTCAACTGACAATTTGACTCGTATGCGCAGGTACGGAGAGATGTCCGCAGTAGACCCCGATCGTTTACTCGATGTGATCTTCGTTTCTGGCATGGACTTGAAAAACTTGCTTGAGATGTATGCGGTATCGTTTTCGTTATCAAGATAATGATGATGGCTAGTCAGTAGTAGTTCAGTCGTTGGTGGCAAATTTGTAGAAGTTTTGGGGGATCTTGTTTAGTAGTAAAGTAAGAACGGAGGGAAGAATTCTGCACGTCATATAAAAACGAAATAGTTGTCGAAAGAAAAAGCTGTAAAGGAACACTTTATACATACTAGATAGCTAATATTTGCGGTAAAAATATTTCCTCGAAAACTATGAGTAAGTGTAGACGGGTCATGTCATTTTCCCCCAAAAAGTTGATAACTTAATAACATGGCAACCTGACTTCAATGATATTACATTGACTTGCCATTAGTACCTCATATAGACGTTCGATTCAGAAGGCACACAATGATCAGGGTCGCGTTTTATTATGACTTTCAATTTGCATACTTGATCCACTCATGAGATCTACGGTGGCTCGGCGTATTGGATGGAGCACGGTACGAGGCCGGTCTCTCCTTCTCAGGTAACGTGTATATCGGCGGGCCGATGCGGGCTGCGCACGCTTGCGCAACGCAACTCGCTATAATCTGAGGTCGGACCAAGAGGCCACCTAGCATTTTTCTGACGTGGCACCAAAAATCATCGTATCGCCGTTCGATAAGTAATTTTGGACGGTACATGGGCATATCCCTTCAAACCGGTATATTTGGATAATAATACACGAATTGATTCGCGAAGAAACTGCATGACATGACACGAGACTCACGCGTCACTCGCTCTGAAATATTTTCGCCAGTGACGATATCGAAAACTGGCGTCTTTTTAGACTTTGTGACATCGAGGAGGCGTCAATGGGGAAAGCGAGACATCAATGGGGAATCGTTTTCGCCATGGGGGAATCTGGATCGGTGTCGCTCGATACGTGGCGCTTTGAAAGGCCTAAATAATGTAGTTGGTAAATTTTCGTCGAATATAAACGAACCATGAAAAATGGACGAGCCGCGAATAGATGAAGCGAAAGCGTGTGGACACGAGTTAGAGGGCGGTCCGAAAGGTCGTTGCCAAGAGTGCGATCGGCTCTCAAAGCTGAAATGTCGCAAGAAATCGAAATCAACTCTTGGTTACATGGAGTGTCCCGCGAGCTTGCGTGATTGGGCTCAGGCCGTCGTGCCATTGCGTTTGAGGTCACCGAAAATATGATAGAACCTATTTACAGCAGTGTTTAGAGCTCTCGTTGCCCTTTAGAGAAGTTGAAGGTAGCAACGCGATCAGTCGTTCCTGCCGATCAAGTCAATCGCCTTGTCCACAATAAGTTCAACAAGGCGAAGCTCGTGAACGAGAAGATGGTGAACTGCAAGACTATCGTGGACCCGTTCGCAGGAGTTTCAGGCATCCTGGAACAAGTGCAGTCGAAACTCAGTACCTCCTTGACGTCTGTCGACCTCAAGAAGTTCGACTTAATTTCGGTGGACCATCCCTAAATTCCGAAATCTATCAAGTTGGACCAGCGAGTGGATGTCTACGCGTTACATTATGCCGTGCCAGAAGCAAATTGTATTTGCCAGCCACCTATCACAAGCGGTGAGTTGGTCGCTTTCATGTATTTCGCGGAGAGATGCCGCGACTTTTTGTGTTTTTTTCTTTTGCCCTCGACTTGGATAAATCCAAGGGACGCTCTCGAAAGAATATGGTGGGGCAAGAAGTGCATGGAGGAAAAACGAAATATGATTATTTGGGAATAGAAAAGTAGTCGCTCGGGAATACTTTTCATTTTGCATTCTTGGGAATATTTTTATGCGCATGTGACACACGATACTCTCGCTAGCCAGAGGTTACGAACGTTGGCCGCTGCGCGGCCAATCGGCGCGATTCTCGGCAGACGAACAGAAAGAAGCTCGTAACTCCGCACTACCTCTGAATTTCTTTTTAATCGTTAAAAAATCCCTTCCGGAGGTTCTGGCTTGTGAGAGTAGACACGCGATGACATTTTCCGAAGAATGAATCATACGTTTTCAGAGGCACTAAAGTTTTTAAGAGACACTGACCAGCACCATCACCATTGCACCACACGACAGCCACATCCGATCGACACGCAAAATATAAATTATTAGATTCAGATTTCAGAAATCTGAATCTGAAAACACGATCCAACGAGGAGTACTTGTCACCGGACCGATCGAACGTTAAGTACGCGTGACACAGTGACACTTCCCTACGGATTATTGGTCCATTCATCCGTGTGGATTTGCATATGGACAGAGAACGTCGTAAGGACCCATATGGGCAACCATGTGGACGGTCTGAACAGCTTTCTGGCGAAACCTTGATGCATATGTAAGAACCATACGGACGACGCGTAATTATGGTGTCCATATGAAAATGTCCCATGGACATCGTAAGGATTTCGTATGGACACCGTATGGACAACCGTATGGACACCGTATGGACACCGTATGGACAGAAAATGTCAGGGATATGACCGATGGCATATGTGTCATACATGTCATACATGTCATACATGTCATGTCATGTCATGTCATGTCATGTCATGTCATGTCATGTCATGTGTCATAATGGCATACAGTCGTCAAGCAAGTATTGTCAGTACGGTCGACTATGACATGTACAGTCAGAATGTATGGCATCCACCTAAGGTGAGTGACATCTGTCATCGAGAGGCCAAGTATATGGCATCGAGATGGCGAAGCAAAATACGTCTTTAAAGAACGAACTGAATCGTTCTGTCAAGACGCATCTTCGCTTCTAGCATGCACTGAACAGCATGCGAGCATCAATGGCTATATCGTCTAGCTGATGCGTCAAGTTCACCTAGTGCTCTCGGGTTCACAACCCGATGGTGGTAACGCGTGCGACGCGTGAGAGCACTAGAGTATATGAGGAGCATTGGGCTCAAGCACGCACTTCTGGTCCCCAGACTGCTGCACGCATACACCCGCCAAATACTTGCAACTTGCACGCAACTGTTACAGTTCCATAACAGTCGGGCCGTGACAGTGGTATTCGATTCGCTCAGGCGAGAACGAGAACAGACTCGAGTGTAAGCAGCGAAAGCGTGTTGTGTATATTGTGTATATTGCGGATATTGTGTATACAGGCGTAACGAAGTTCGCATATATCGCATAACAGCAATCGCATCAGCGACAATAATTGCCAACATATCATTGCAGCAGCGGATTATAAACATATAAAGCGCGCAGCAAAATAGCGAACATCAGGCGCTTGATTGAATATACGCAGCATATCGGCGAACGACCAAGACGACGAGGTGTGTCCATACACATATCGCATACTTAGGGCACACATGGCAAGCGCATGCACCCCCTCCGCGTCCTCCTCGTCGATAGGAATGCAGAATACCGCGGCAGAGGTGGGCGGGTGTTGGCGCCCGCCCAACGGGCAGTCGCGGTAGAAGTGGTAGCTCTCACCTTTGCCCGCCTTCTTGCACCTGCCGCAGAACGGCTTCGCTCGCTGGTCGTCCCGGTCGAATCCCACGGGCGGCGCCTTGTGCCGGTGCCCCATACGGAATCCCTTCGGATGCTGCGCACGCTGCTGCTGCTGCTGCCGCTGCTGCACCCGCTGTTGCCGCACCACCGGAGCGCCCTCCCCGTGCTGCCGCTGCACCAATTCCTTGAGCTCCGTGATCTTCACGAGGAGGGCGTCGTACTCGCTGCTGGAGAGGTGCGCGGAGATGCCGTCCGCTCCAGAAGCCGCCTTCCCCGTGTCAGTCTGAGCCCAAGCCTGGTAGATCTCTACCACCATGGAGCGGAGTGAGGCCAACGGTACATGGGCCAAGTCAGCAGCCATGGGGTAGCGCACCTTAACCTCAGCGTAGAACGCCGGGTCAAGCCTGGTGTACAGGCTCAGCTTACGCGTAGCCTCCGTAGGTGTCCAGTCGGAGGCCCTGTTGTCCCGCACCGCCAAACGTTGCTCCCGCGCCAAGATCGGCTGCGGGTCCACGTTCGCGGGGTAACGCAAGGCCGCATGCTCCTCTTGCTGCGACTCCCGCAGCGCCACTGGTACGCAGCCCTTGATGATGTCGACCAAAGCTCGCCGGCCATCTCGGTCAGACGAAGCATCCGTACCAGTGAGCCAGCCAGACATACGCGTTGCTGTGCTTCTCCACCACGAGAGCCAGTACGTCGTATAGAAGGCCATTCACCCGGCTCACAACCGGGGTAAGGGGGTCGTCGAGATCAAAGGACTTCAGCTCCAGTCCAGCAGACTCGAACTCCGTACGTAGCTGCACCACCAGGTCGGACAGAAGGCCAGCGTCGTCCGTACCGCGGAAATGATGTTTCTTGTCACCAAGAACGTCCTCGCGGATGCTCTTGGCCCAGGCACGATGCAGACGTGCCTTGTAGATCTCGTCGGCCAGCTTCGCCTGCTCCTGCAAGAAACGCCTGATGGCCACGTCGGCGTCCTCGTTCGAAGCAGGGTTGGGGGTCGGAACAGTCGGTGTCCGCACCGTCGGGCTGTTCCGAACCCCGTCGATAAGCCTCAGCGAGGCATCAATGTCGCTGTCCCTCGTGAGGGACTTCTTCGCTCTCGTGGTAACTCCCATAACTCTGAAAGCCTGATGGGAGGTGGTACGCCGGGGCGCGTTCGCCCTACGTTTCTAGACGCGTGCAATACATCGTATTGAACACACATTGCAGGCATATTGCACGCGTATTGACAATACATGTTCAATGTCTATTACCCACTGGTTGGGTGGGCCCAACTTAAGAGCCATTTAGGTTGGGTGCACCCAACTTACCCTTTGGTGGGATTATTGGGAGTTGTCGGTACCGGAGTCTGGTTTTTATTAGCTCAAAATGACGGGGAAGATGTCCTCTTTTACACACGCATCTACACTATTGAGCGAATCAAACTTATCCGTGAGCAATTTTGGGGAGTATGCGAGGGGGTAGGAAAAAATGTAAAATTTCCAAGTGATTTTGGGGTTTTACCTACCCATGCTACTTCAACCGAGGTTTTGAGGGTCAAGATGAACTCGGATGAAACTTTTGACAAGACACTGCAGAAAGAGCAACTCGAGAACTTGACGACATAGGTCTCCGAATTTTCAAAGGACCTTCGAGTGTCACGGGGGTCCCTTATATTGCCCTCGTTCTTAGGTATTGTGCACCCAACCTAAGAGAAATCCGGAATATTTCATCACATACCCTATTGATACGGTCCCATTATACCCCGCAGATTGCGATCACAGAGGTATAATGCATATCCATTGTTCAAAGGGAACATAGTAGGCCATGGCCTAGCCTTGCTTTGGCACTATACGTCCGATATTCGAGGAGTTATTGACGTTTGAAAAAGGGTTCTTAGGTTGGGTGCACCCAACTTAGTGGTGGGTAATAGACATCAATACAATACAAAATGTTACAATATGTGTACAATATGCCTGTAAGCGCTCCAACATGTGTTCAACATAGTATTGAAGTGAGCCCTCACGTATTGGAGACATATTGAAGTTCTGATGCAGAGAGTAATTTCAATATGCCTTCAACATATGTGTAGTATAGGGTTGGAGACATGCACCATGCATGTCGCAAACACTATGAAGGCATGTTGCAGACATATTGCCCACATATTGTATACATATTGTAAGTCAACATTCAATATGTTGGATACACACTGCGGACCTACTGCATACGTATTGAACATGTAAATTCAATATGTTGTATATATATTGCGGACCTATTGAATATGTATTGAAACGGAACATTCAGTATGTTGGATACATACTGCGGACCTATTGCATACGTATTGAACATGCAAATTCAATATGTTGTATATATATTGCGGACCTATTGCATATGTATTGAAACGGAACATTCAGTATGTTGGATACATACTGCGGACCTATTGCATACGTATTGAACATGCAAATTCAATATGTTGTATATATATTGCGGACCTATTGCATATGTATTGAAACGGAACATTCAGTATGTTGGATACATACTGCGGACCTATTTCATACGTATTGAACATGCAAATTCAATATGTTGTATATATATTGCGGGCCTATTGCATATGTATTGAAATAAAAGTTGCCTATGTTGGATATATATACTGTAGATTTGTAGCATACATATTGCACATTTGCAACATGCAGTGTGTTCACTATGTTTCCACTATGCGTATGCTATGCGAGATAAAACAAAATAAGAATAGTAGGGAACACTCCAGCATCTTTACTACGATTAACATGTATCTAGCTAGGCAGAAAGGAATACGAATGGGACTATCAAATTTTATCATACCAACGAATACACAAAATAATGTTCTACTCGTGCACTTTCTATTTACAATACGCAAAATGATGTTCTACTCGTGCACTTTCTATTTACAAGATGCCAACCTAAAATCAATGTATTCATCTAGAACGCTTGACGGGATGCTTGAAGTTGACGTTGTACTCGAGGCGGTCGATTTTCTCCATCTCGCTTCGCTCCAAAACAACCGATCTAAAATGGAAAGTAAAGAGCCAACACTTAGTAAAAAAGCGGAAACGCACAAAAGAATATTCTATTGAAAACATAAAGGACTTATCAACCTAGAATGTTTGAAGGGATGCTTGAAGTTGACGTTGTACTCGAGGCGGCCGATTTCCTCCATTTCGCCCTCCTCGAAAACAGCCAATCTGAAAAGGAAAGTAAAGAGCCAACACTTAGTAAAAAGCGGAAAAGCACAAAATAAACCTTTATTGAAAACATAATTAACAACCGAGCAACCTCAAATAAATGCGAATATGAACGCGAGATGAAAACCTAATATGACTTCGCCACGCGAACGTTTTCAGCGGATCTGAAAAAACGAAACCAACCAACTAACGTTTAGTAAAGAAGAAAGAAATTAGCAGTCGTCAACGAAAGAAGCAAAGGAAAGTAAAAGAAGGATGTGGAGTGAGTTGGATTTGAACCAACTATTTCGAGTGCAAAGGACTCGCGGGAATTTCCCGTTCACTCCTAGTCAAAGTTTCACGCATGCCAAGTATGAGCGCGCGAAGGACACACAAAATAATACACACGCATAACCAAAACATGCACTGCAAACCAGTGCCATATTGCAACCTGTGAGAATTAAAAATATCACAGCACGCAACTCACTGGCGAGTCTGCTGCAACACTGCTGACGGCGAACTGTGAAGAGTGCAATAACGTGAGTTTGAACTTGACCGCTCAGAAAAATCGAAGTGCTCAAAAACTTTCCCTGCCGTTCAGAAGTCACATCGGATCGACTCGTCATGCGAGCACGATCGACGATGACGACGATGATGACGATGCGATGTCTCAGACTCTCAGTGACATTGCATCGGAGATAATCGACTTATCGAATTTTAATATTTGGTATGACTACGCTCAAATGTAATCAATCCATCGTAATGGTCTAGTGGTTGGCCGTCGCTCTCACAGCCTTGAGGTGATGGGTTCGAGTCCCAGTGAAGGGTTTTTCCGGTCCATATTGGGGGCCATTTCGGGGGGACTTCTTGAGCATTTTGGGGGTACTTCTTGAGTTACGATTTCGGCCGTTCGATTCACGAACGAGGGGTGCAGATTCTCCTAAAAATTAAAATTCCAAAATTGTTTCCCCGAAAATGTTCAATCTGTTCAATACTACTGCAATACGTGAGGGCTCATTCTAATACGTTAGCGATTGCAGGCGTATTGAAATGGCGTATTGGAGATGTATTGAAAAAGTGCCAAGTCAGTTTTGCGAAGTGCCAGGTCAGACGTGGACTCGCAAAGCTGACATCAGCAGTTTTCAATACATCTCCAATACGCCATTTCAATACGCCTGCAATCGCTAACGTATTGAGTGAGCCCTCCGTATTGAAGTAGTATTGAACAGATTCTCCTCTAAAAAGTTTTTTAAATTTTTGTAAAGGTCAATATGCGTGCAACCGCGTGCAACCGCCTGCAGAGCTCAAGGCAGGGATCACTTCAATACGTGAGGGCTCACTTCAATACGTGAGGGCTCAAGACCTTGAGCCCTGCCTTTAGCCCCCCCTTTCAGTATGCTGCGGAAGTGTTGAAGTGAGCCCTAAAAAAGTTGAAAAAACATGTTCTTCAATTCTGGTGAGACTTGTTATATGGACTCAGGAGCTATATTTTGCGACATAGCTTGTGTGCGTTTTTTTGTGGGGGGGTCCGAAAACCTACTTTTGGGTTATTGCTTTACTTGAAAGTTCCTTCAGCATATCGTCAATATGTCCGCAGTATATGTCCAACACATTACAGCATAGTTGCAGTACATTTTCGAAGGGTGATGGGCGTGGTAAAGGGGACTTCAATGCAGTATGGTCCGAGGAGATACCAGGTTGTGTCTTTCTTGCTTCACAGGACTCTTTGCTACATGTATGCAACATGGTTACCATATGTTGCATACATATTGAGAGCATATTGTAGGGATCCGGGAACACATTGCAGGAAAGTCGATCCGCACTATGTGGAAGTGGACACGGTATGGCATCATAAGTGGCTGCCAACGCGACTGCTCCCGCACGACAATACCGCGTGGCCGGCTTGGTTACCACCTTCCGACATCTTGGAGCTAGAACCGGCAACGGTAACCTTTAAGGGGAAATCGTTTCGACTTGTTCCACCGGTGCCTAATTGCTTGCAACGGATTGTCGAAAGGATTCGTGGCATGCAAGAGGCAAGGTAAGGGACTCTCGTGGGGCATGATTTCCCTCGTCCCACCATTCCTCACGTGGCTCGCTGCAATAGTGCTGCAGCACGCGATCGTGATGGTTGCAGCATGTTGATGGGATGTTGAAAACATGTTGGGACGATATTGTGCAGAGATGCGGGCGCACCCCGAGGCGCACGAGGCCCAAAGCAAGGAGACCCCCCCGCCGCCCAATGCTGAGGCACCCACGAGCCCTCCACTAGCCGGCGGGAGTGCAAGGTAAGGGACTCTCGTGGGGCATGATTTCCCTCCCACCATTCCTCACGCTACAACGCTGCTTGGGCTGGAATTCAACGAGGCCGCGCGCAACTTTGCCGAGGAGGAGGGCCTGCACCCAGAATGGGGGCAAACGGAGTGGGTGTAGAATTCGAAAGGTGAGTTTTGTATTAGTGCAACATTTCTGTAATTGTGTTCAATATGTCATACATGTATTGACGGTATACAGCAACACGGACAGGGGAACCGCATGAGGTGTACAAAATGACAAACGGTCCATGGGGGATCCCACCGCGTCCGAAGGCTTCGACCACCTTACGTTCTCGGGAAACAGCACTCGCCTTCTTGAAGGAGTTGCGGGGAGTCACCCGGTGGGGCGATGGGCATAAGCATTTGTTGCGCACCTCAACCGCCTCCAATGGCGCAAAATACGCAAAGCACCTCAAGGCGCATGAGGCTTTGAAGGCTTTCGAGTCCAAGTTGTTGGCGGTATTGTCCTCTTGGCCTCGCGATGATGGTAAAGTCGACAATGCGCTGCAGGACATTGTGTCCAAACTGACTATCACCATACGGGAATGCACTGCGCATTCCATAGAACCTCGGGTACGTATTCAATGTTGGTGTGATATGAGTTCCACATGTCACAGGTATGTTGAATATATGTTACAAACGTATTGATTCGTACGTGCAGGATATGGAGTATTTGAGAGAGCAGACCAGACTTTTCTTTGAGGACTTGGAAGCGAATGGTCCTCCACAGTGGCTTGCAATCAACACCCATAAAATCTGGCACTGGGCCGATCTGCTCCTGCGATTCGGACCTGTGCGTGAATGGTGGATGTATGCCTTCGAGTCCATGAATGGCAAGCTAGCTAGGTGGGTGAAGAACAATGCGTTCCCCGTGGCAAGCATCATGAACGGCTATCTAAGGTTGAAAACCTTGCGCTCCCTACGAGGCATCCTGACCATGCTTTTGAACCGAGAAAGAGCTACTGCCGGCCGTGTCCCGCGGGCTTTGATGGCGGGCCCCGCTCCCGGCATCGTGGTCACTACCTTCGGGGAGAAGGGCAAGCCATTGGAGCTAACGTCCTTGGAGATTGACCAACTCACCCGCTGGATGCGAGCGAGTATTCCCGCTTACCGAAAGCTTTTTCAACAACATGCTGAGTACGACCTGTTCCGGCGGAGGTGCAACCTGCAAGCTCGCACGCATGTACTATCTGTAGTATACCTGCAACATATTGTCAACTTGTTTATGTTGTCATATATTGTAAGTATACTAAGAATATGTTGTCATCACAGGGAGAATGCCGCGCGCTCTAAACAAGCACTGCGGAACCAACAAGAGGTGGGTGTTGTGCCCGCGATCGCGTTCGGTCCATTGGAGGACCCTGAAGGATGGCTTGGTCGTCAATACACGGCTTACGAGAAGTCGCTCATGATGGGTCCCGAACCCATGTGTTCCAAGTACAACAAGGTGAACATCGGCGGTGTCTTCTATCGCACTAGAGACGGGGACAAAGGGAAAGTGACAACCCAGTGTTTCGTCCGCGCATCCTTCCCCAAGGATGATGCCGATGCCGATGACGAGTGGGAGGACAGGTACGACCTCAACCACCAGTTTGCATGCTTCTTTGCCTTTTCGTATATCTCTGCAACATACATGCAATACGTCCCCAACATACTAAGGATATGTTGTACGTATATTACAAAAACATTGAACCGATTTCGTGCGCAGGTATGGTATCATCAACGCCATTCTGCGGGTTACCATTGGCGGTGTGCTCTACACTTTTTTAAAGTGTGATTGGCTATCCGTGCCCACGGAAGCTCAGATCGCAAGCTTCAAGCCGAAGAACTCCATCCTCGGCGTGGACAAGGTGTCCAAGGCTTACTACACCTTCAACCCATGGGACACCTCCAAGTACAATATGCACAACCGAGAGCCCTACCTACTGGCCAATCAAGTCCAAGCGCAAGTAGTGATAGTCAAACACCCCTGCATGGATTCAGCGGTGATACTTGATACGAGCGACCGCAATATGGAGAAACTTGCACTCGTTGATAGGCCCGTAGGTAGTGATGGTCACTTTGACACATGCGGGAAGTGTAGAGTCGGTGGCGAGCTCCTTCTGTGTGAGAGGGCAGGCTGCAAAGAGGCTATGCACGTGCGATGCGCAGGGCTCACCGACATCCCCACTGGAATGTGGTACTGCAGAAAGTGTGATGACGCATAGTAGTGCCTCTGTACACATTTGATATACCTGTAATATACCAGATACGTATTGCAGCTATATTGTAAGTATTATGCAATATGTGAGCAGCAGGGGGGTCTTACCCCTTTACCCCTGCAGTCATGTGTTGCATAATTCACTCTGATTGTAGACATATTGCACATGTATTAACGATATTCTGCATGAGTGAATGTTTCAATATGTGTTCAATCAACACATATATTGCAAACGTGTTGAATGATTCATCTGATTGTAGACATATTGCACATGTATTGAACGATTCATTATGCGTGAATGTTTCAACATGTGTTCAACACATGTTCAATACGTGTGTTGCAGGCGGTTGCAGACATATTGAACACCCCTCCAATCGTTTTGCCTTATTTCAATACATCGGCGCCCCAATTCATAAAGCCCCCCAGAACCGACTTCTGCGATACGCGTCCAAATGCCGTGAAAACTTGTCCCCATAACGCTAGACCCTTCCTTAGATGATACCAAGTGCTAGTGGGTGAGTCTGACACCATTTGGGTGCCCATGCTAGCATACTCATTTTCGCTGTGTCCAGGCTGATCGCGGTTCAATAGTTTGGCCAATATGTTACACGTGTATTGGAATGTCCGGATATTAGCAAACCGTCTTCAATATGCCTCCAATATGCCTCCAATACGTGTTCAATACGTGTATTGAACCCGTCTAGAAACGTAGGGTCGGGTAATGTCGTGGGGAAGATGCGACGCCACAGTTACGGAAGGAGCGGTAGAGCCATGCGAGCGAGGGGCACTGGAAGACGTCGTCGAGGTCGAAGGTGCTATAGCCACCAGCCCAAAAATCGGTAGCAAGCGGGATCAGGGCAAGCGTAAAACCGTAAATGAACATTTCGTCGACTAGGCCCGGTCCAGGTCGGACCCCCATAGCTGCGGCTCAAGACGCTCACCGCAAACCGCTCATCTCAAATTTCCCGTGCGTACCCAAACGCGCCGTCGCGCACCACCTCTCAAAGCGGCTGTTTTAGCCAATCATGGCCAAATTAGCTGTGGAAAAATAGCGTGGAATGGGTCCACGACCTACTGGAATATCCCGGTTCAAGATATCAGACAGTCAGTGAACCAATATAGATAAACTCGCATAAGAAATAAACCCTAAGCTAGATATACCCGGAACGGTCACGGAGTCAGGATTCGCGGCCATGAATTTGAAATTCCCGGCCGCGAATTCCGAGGAACGATCTCGAGTCTAACTACATGTGACACTCGGTGTGTCACAGCACGGGCTTACGGATCAGTCACGGTCCAGTATTGGCTACCTAGGAATCTGTCATAGGAGCCTGCACCGGGACTCCCGGTCAGGGCTGCCTATACAGATTTCAGCAGAGATATCTCCAGACCCGAAGGCAGTATACAGTGCTCAAATAACAGTTGGTCACTGTTGAGCACTGTCCATGCATTCCCATCGCTGGAGCAACTACATCCTCTACAAAAGCATGTGTAGATAAGGCTATATTTTGGTCATGGGTTTCAATCAGTAAAACCCCTGAGAATTGACCATATACATGTCTTCACAGAAACACCATGAAACAGATCATTTTCGATTTCAGGTGTGATGATAAATTACCTTAACCCCTATGGAGCGGATGGAATTTTTTGCCAAAAGCACGAGTTTCACAAATGTGCCGTTTTCACGGTATACGGTACCTTGGTAAGTGTGGGTGATTCGTTACATGTTCCATAACTCCTATAAATTGATTTTGATCTATAAAATACATGATCGCATTATATATACAACGATATATCGATGATATACAAGCCAAAATACACGTTTTCCAGGAATCAAAAGTGTCAAAAATCAGTTCTCGCAACCGCTTATTCGAGTGTATTAGGTCGCCCCTCGACTATAAAACAATCGCCTTTACTAATGCCTTGAAATTGGTAATGGTGGCTGTAGTTGAACGCACCAATACATCGAAATATTCAAGCCATAAGGTGAACACCAAAAAACAACAAAAAACATCATTTGTCAAATGTTTTCCGTACTTAAGGCCATATTGTTTGTTTTCGAGGGAAATCGACTGTTGGGAAAGTAAGCATTGCCCATATGAGGTGCATGGTCATTTTATATGATAGTGGTCACTGAACCAACAAATCCTTGTCGATGAATGGCATCTACACCTCGATTTCGCACACTTTAAGATACTTTTGACCCAATTTTCATGCCTAGAAATAAGCAACTTTGGGGATTTTACTACAACAAAATTGCCCTTGGGTGAGATATATATACTAAGTGTATGTGTAGAATAAATTGTTGAGTATCAGATATACCTATTGCAATGGATGTGCGAAGCTTGTATGGCCGATTCCGACAAGTGATATCGGGCTGAGAAATGAATCCAAGCTTAGAGTTTGAAGTGGTTGTACTGTATACGGTACAAACCGCTCCATAGGGGTTAAAGAGTTGTGAAAGACATAATACTGTGATAGACAGTATATACATACTGAGGCTTATATATCTGAAATATATAAGCACAAAGTGGCAAAAATGGGTGAAAAAGTCTCACGTTTAATTTACAAATGAATTTTTGGGTCCAATTTTTTCACGGATTCCAATTTTATACCTATTAAGGTACCAAAAAATCATTATGCCACATTTCACATCTCATGTAACTACCTAAATATATTACATGTAACATCTAGGGGTGTAACACACACTTAAGATATTACATAACAAACAGTGACATGCTGAGCACAATCTTGCTTCTTTCTTTCAGAAAAAATGCATATTCGCTCACTTATACCATTTCAAGGGGTTCCTGATATCATGTAACACCCTAAGGTCACTGATGGCGATTAGGGTCAATGTAACCCATAGTGCCTAAGATACCATAGAATATTGGTGAAACACACTATACTTTGGTATTATAGTCATGCTGGAATCAGCACAGCCATGCCTAACACTCCAGGGCTGCATCCCAATGACTGCAGGGCAACATCCCAAGAACTGTAGGGCAACATCCCAAGAACTGTAGGGCAACATCCCAAGGACTGTAAGGCTGCTTCCCACAGGGTTACACAATGCCTAATTGGAGTATATTCAAGGCACTTGACAACTGCCTGGTAGTTCACTCTTCCTCGAGGGGGGAAGTGAAATACTGATGAGATATACACACATATCCGAGAAGTTATTTTATAACTTATATAGATTCAGGATTAATGTGTGACGATACTGAAACCAAGGTTCGGTATCGGTTGTGCCGATATTCCGATATATCGATATATCGGAATATCACAATCGATCGATTACCATGGGTGTCAAATCGGAATTGATCGATTGATAGGGGTGAAAAATCGGAATCAATCGATTAATAAGCGTGACGAATCGGAATCAATCGATCACCGGCGCAAAATATCGGAATCGATCGATTGCCGTGCGCAAAAAAACAGTATTGATCGATTACTTGGTGGAATTTGTACAATCGATTAAATCGATACTGGATTTGAATATTCGATTACCGAAAACGATCTGAGATGGTGCCCAACCTAGGGTTTCATTGGCTCATGGTATGCTCCAATCCTGGGATTGATGAAGTTCAAACGCCCATCATTGGTCCGATGCTGTGAATGGTACAGTGTCACATAACTCGATATCAACTCCATTACCATATCAACTGCCCCCAGGCGTGACCCGCTCATAACTCTTGCCGATTTTCGTTTACGAATTGTGTGGTGTGTACGCAACACCGAGCGGAAATGAGAATGGCGCTACCGGCGCCTTCACTAGAGTGGCGTCTTTCAGAAACCAGCCGCCGCCCCTATTACGCTCCCAGCGGCGTAGCGCACCAGAGGGGTGGACGATAATATGCTGCCAGCTATAATCGAGCCCAGGCTTTCGCTCCCCATAGTACGAAGTCAATGGCTCGGGAGTCCCCTTCCGAGCCCATTGCCATTTCACTGCCCCAGTACGCATAAATACAATATGCCAATCGTATGGCTTGGCATGGCTAGTGTTCCCTGGCACAACTCCTCCCCTCTTAGCTTGTTAGTACAAAGAGATGATAACTCAGAGTCATTTGTACAGCAGCTAAGATCCAGATACAGATCAGCCATGCGTATGGATGCGTGATATGCTTTTCTGATCGAACAGGTGCTCGAAGAGTTGGCGAAGCAATCCAGAGGGTAGAGGGTATACAGCAGCGGAGACTCCCGCTCCTTGTTGCCCAGGATGAGGCCCCAGTTGAGCAGTTTCCGGATGTGATCCCAGAGTCTGTTGGTGAAGACAAGGAGTATCCATCGTACAGTACCGTAGGTCCACCGGAGGAGGCGACTGCGTCCAGATGCAAGTAGGCTTGCGGTAGCCAGTGCCATACATGCAGTAAGAGCAATACAACGGAGTAGGTAACCGGCGAACTACGGGTCGAAACCGCAGCGCAAAGGGAAACCTGCCCATCGGATTTTCCATAAACCAATGCTTGGGTTTGAGAAAGTCGAAAATTTGGAGCGTACGGCGTACACAGGCATCAGCCTGTCGCAGTTGTCGCACCCCAGTGGTCTTAGCCTGACTGTATTCTGTGCACGGTGGGCTAGCCCAGATGACGTCAAAGTAACCAGGCGCGTAACGCTTGAAGTCCCAGTCCTGAACCTTCTCAGCGTAGGTAGGTTGCCAGCGAGGATCATGATCTACGGTGACCACGGTGCTCTTCGGATAACATGACAGGAAACTTCTCTCCACACTACCTGTACCACTGAAAAGTACTAGTAGTCGCAACTCGCGTGTCGAGACCACAGAGTCCAGAAGAGCCAGATGCGTCACAAAGGCGTCAGAGGAGCGACAGTATTGTTCCCAAGGTAGGCAGTTGTCCAGAGAAGTGGGTTCCCCTTCATCAGAGGTGTCCAGGAAGGTTAGAGCTCTGGCGCGTTCCCGCCTTTGCTTCCGCTGCATTCTGACCTCCTGTAAGGCTTTTTCACGGGCTTGTCCTTCTCGGGATAGTCTCAGTTGTTCAAACTCTGTGAGCTGTTCGAGTTCACCCCCGTAATTCAACGACTCACGAGTCTTCCAGGAGTCATGAGCATTAGAGTACCCAGTCCAGCGAACCAGAAATTCTTCTACTTCCTTGCCTCCTCTCGTAGGTTTCACTCTTCGAGCCAGAATCTTAGACACATGTGTCTGGGATTGTCCATCCACGAGAACCTTGGCAGGAGTAGGTATTTGCCGACGCAGCGCAAAAGCTTCATCCGCGGTGCGGTATTCCTTGAGGCGATGCTGCGCAAAGACGTCGTGGATACGCCATTTAGGGGGCAACTTGAGCCGATAAGCCACTGGGGCACCTCTGTCAATTTCGGGTAGCTCTCGCTGCTGGTCACTGAAGAACCTCTCGGTGATGGGTAAGGGCCCGTGCCAGCGAGGTCCCAGCTTCCTGAAGGATTCGCGGTTCATGATATTTTCCGTGAGATGCTTTGCATCTACCCAGACCAAGTCTCCCAACTGAAAGGATTTGGCGGTGTGACGCTGGTCAAACTGATGTCGCTGGCGTTGCTGCGCCAGTTCCAGCTTAGTGCGGGCGTCCTCCAGTTGAGCCGCGAATTTGCTAGCCATCTCGTGTGCGGTACCTTCTCCACCCTTACGCTTGGAGTGTTGTCCTGCAGCCGCTTGCAGGAGCAGGTCCAGCTGCGACATAGGCGAGTGCCCCAAAACCAACTCAAACGGGGTAAAGCCAGTTACATCGCTCCACGTATCGTTTATGGCGAACTCTATGTTAGCACACCACAAGTCCCAGTCCTCCGGATTGCTGCCTACGAAAGACCGTAGCATGTCTTCTACCACGCGGTTGGTATGTTCAGCTTGTTCGTCCGAACGAGGGTTGTAAGGCGTGGTGGAGGCCACTTTGGTTCCCATAAGTCTCATCAACTCCTTCCGCATAGCATCCTGAAAACGAGGGTCCCGGTCGGAGACAATCTTCATAGGAGTGCCATGTAGTTTCCAGATGTGGTCGAAGTAGATTCGAGCTATAACCTCAGCGGAGCTGTCCTGGAAGTTCAATGGGATAATGTGAACCATTTTGCTGAGCTTACAAGTGAAAGTAGCAAAGGCATCGTGATTCCGCGCCGTGACTGGGAGTCCAGTGACAAAGTCCACGCTGACCACTTGCCATAGTCGCGTAGGAATAGTGTGGGGGTTCAGCAATCCATCCGGGTAGGAATTTCTCGGTCGCACCGCTTGACAGATAGCGCAAGATGAAACCCAGCGTCCCACATCTTCCGCTGCCCCTTTCCACCAGAAGCGTCGCAGTACTCGTTCCAGAGTTTTGTCCCTGCCCGCGTGTCCAGCTGAAACAGATGCATGCGCTTCTTGCAGCACTACCTCGCGAAGCGGTGAATCTTCTCCCAGTACCAACTGATAGCGTCCAGCGCTCACCCTCCACAACACATCTCCCACCACGCAGAAGTCACGCGTGCGTTGATGCGGAGCTTCTTGGATTTCCTTCCTCAAAGTCTGTAGTGGACCAGGTCGCCCATATTCCGCTTGCAGCGCTTTGATGAGAAACTGGCCTCCTGATATCTGCTGATGCAGGTCTCGAACGCTGGCCGCTTCTCCAGTACGCACGATAGGAGGCGGTGAACTCGTCTTCCTTTCCCGCTTGACCCGCTGTCGAGCTGGCGGGGCGTACACCACTAACAGGGGCCAAGGAAGATCCAGAAGGGCTCCATCCGGAGCAGCGAACATCTGCACAGGTTCTCCTTGAGCGTCGTGGGTGGGAATAATGTACTCCACTCTCATTCCCGCAGATCTGAACAACTGCCGCCACTGGGGCATGCGAGACTGAAAATCAGGAAGGACAAAGAGAGCTGAAGTATTCTCAGGGTCCAGACGCCATTCTTCCACATATTTCCTCAGTACGGCCTCAATGGTCAAATGGTTGGAGGAGAAGGGAGGATTGCACCAGACGTTCAACCCTCGCCAGTTTTCCTTCAAGCAGTCCGTCCAGTAGCGATTAACCTGACGATTCTTTCCTCCCAAGTCGCAACAGGCGTCCACCTCGAAAGGTCCATATTCTTGACTCAAGAATTCGAACATGTCCGCACGGAACTTCCAGTCCTGTCGGTCGCTGGGCTCCAGGAGTCTGGTTGAGGCCTCGCTGCACTTCGGCTTCGCTAAGTTATCAGCAGGGGTCTTCCTGGGAGAAGGAGGCGAGGAAGCTGTCAGTTTGCCAGAGCGCGTCTGAACTGCCAGGGTTGCTTCCTCGTACCCGGTTTCGGCCAGCTGCAAGGTATGTAGTGCGTCCAGCCAGAGTTGAGGGGAGTCCATCCAGGTGAGAGCCCCACTGTACGCGAGGACTGGTTCAGGATCTTTGGTCTTGGCGCTGCTGTTGGACTTGCGTTCCTTCAACTTGTTGGGATCTACCACTCCCAGTGGAGCGCGTCCTTGGCGAGACTCTTTACCAGCTGCAGGTCTGAACTTGCTGACGGTGTCCGCGGCCGAGGGAGGTCGCTGCGGTTTCCCAGTAACCGGGTGCACAAAGCCAGCTTCTACCAGTCCTTCTCTCGCGGAGATTTCCTTGTAGTCGGGTCGCCTGGACAGAGCGTCTGGAACCCAGAGTAGCGCCCCAGGGATGTACTCCATCTCGGGTACCCCTACCTCCACTAGATCCATGTACCATCGGGCTTGGCGTCGGCTGAGAGGTTGTCCAGGTGCCATTAACCAGACTAGGGGCTTATGGTCACCCTGCAATTGAAACTCGGTCCAGATGAGGTAGTGTCTCCAAGTTTGCGTAGTGCAGTGATGGAGAGCGCAGAGTTCTCTTTCGCCAGCATGGTAGTTCTGCTCGGCTCCATTAAACTGTCTGCTCTCAAAGGCGATAGGTTGCAATCCATTTCCCACGTCTTGCATCAGTACTCCCCCCAGCGCCACTCCACTGGCGTCAGTTTGTACCACGAAAGGATGCCGTCCTTCGGCCGCCGCTTTCATATCGGGTAGCGCCAGAGTGGGGGAAGAACATAGCGCCTTCTTAATTTCCTCGAAGGCCCAACGCTGCATGGGTCCCCATAGCCAAGCGACATCCCCTTTGGTGAGCTGGGTCAAAGGTTGTGCTACTTCGGAGAAGCCCAGCATGTACCGCCGGTAGTACCCAGCCAACCCCAAAAATTGGCGCACATGCGTGGCGTTTTCCAGAGCGGGCCAGTCCCTGATGGCGGCCAGCTTGTCATGTTGAGGTTGACTTCCTTCACGTGAGATAACGTGCCCCAGAAAGCGTATCTGGGTCTGCAGTAGTTGACACTTAGACTCCTTGAGGTAGATGCCCTGGATCTCACAGACTTCGAGAAATTGCTGGAGATGGGAAAGATGCTCCTCCAAGGTGTTGCTGAAGAGGATGCAGTCGTCCAGGAATATTATTACAAAAGGAAGATGTCCCAGAGCGCGCTGCATGCGTCGCTGATAGCAGGAAGGACTGTTGGTCAACCCCATGGGCATCACCAACCACTCATACGAGCCATAGGGAGAAGTGAACGCAGTCTTTTCCACATCCTCAGGAGCCATGGCCATCTGCCAGAACCCATCGACTGCATCGAAGGAGGAGAAATACTTGGCCCCGTGCATGGAGTCGAACAACTGCTGAATGTCGGGAAGTGGATATTTGTCCTTGACGGTCAGGCTGTTGATGGCTCGGAAGTCGCAGACCATTCTGAGTACTTCAGGTTTCCCATGCTTGGGAACCATCAGCACTGGTGCAGCGAACGGACTTGAGGAAGGCCTGATATAGCCCTTGCTCAGGGGTTCATCCAGGCGTTCCCGCAGTTGAGTCAGCTCCACCATGGACATCTTATAGGGTCTCTTAGCGGGCGCGATGCCATTCCAGCCCTCTTGCAGTCTCACATGGGCCACTTCATCTTTTCGCAGGGCGTCAAAGTTGGGCAGCGCTTCGCGAATTACTCGAGGTGAAAAGGACTCGATCAGCTTTTGAAACTTCTTTCTCCATTCTGGGGAGATGGAAGGGTCCTCTAAATTCTCACTGGTGGCCACCGCTGATAACATCGAAGTCCCTACCAAAGGTGTCGCATAGGCCACTAAGATGTCGTGTGGCGTCGCGGCGCTGTCCATTCCCGCGTATCTGCGCCGATAGGCTTTGATCTCCTTGGTCGCTTGGGTCGCTGATAACATTACCATCGGTTCCAGAGCCATGGCGGTTCTCTCGCCTTTGCGCGTGGAGCTACGCCCCGGCGAACATCCCCGTATCCGCACAGATTTGCCATGATGGCGAAACTTGACTGATCCCCACCCATCATAGTCCAGCGTGACCGGCGAGAGGTGTCTCAACCACCTTCCTCCAAGTACAATGCCCACCTTGATGCCCAGAGGAAGTACTCGCATCTTGATGACCTCGGAGTACGTCCCTTCTGAAGTCTCCGCTGTCAGCTTGCCGTAAGCGACTTGCGCAGAGGTCTGCACTGACCCATCCGCGAGGATAACGTTCAGCGGCGTCCCATTAGCGCGGACCGCGAGGTTCAATCTCTTGACGCACTCACTGGAGATGAATTCATCCGAGGCACCAGAATCCACCAGCACGCGCACCCGCTGTCCCTTCAGCAAGGCCCAGAACACCAATAGCAGCGTTCCCTCTTTGTCCCGAACCGCAGTCAGCTGGCTGTCCTGGTTCCACATTACTTGACCATCGCGTCGCAGATGTGCACAGATGGCTGCTCGTACTGGATGATGCAAAGGTACGCGCTGCTTAGACCGGATAGGTCTGGTGCGAGGTGGTGCAGGCTGAGAAAGAGGATCCGGACCAAAGTACCACCCACCCTCCAGGTCGCGATCTGCTTGTAGCTGCCGCTCCTTAGCGCGTCGCTCCTGTCCTTGAGCGCGTCGTCTGGCGCGGCTCTGCGTGCGGCTTTCTAGAGGGTAAGAGCGAAGGGGTTGGAGGGCAATCTCCTCCTCCTCAGCTCCTCTTCCTCCCCAGAGCTATCTTCTGATTCGGAATTTTGAGTGAAAGAGGTGGGTTCTTCTTCCCGCGGAGCAGCCTGGGCGTTGGTGACGTTTGCTGGTGCTGCCACTGCTTCATTACCTTCCAGAATCGGCCGCAGACGGTGGCGTTGCTGTTTCTGAATGGCCAGTAGCAGTTCCAGGTGGGTTTCCTCCTGGATGGGTTTCAGGGGAGTCGGCTCCACTCCTTCTGTCACCGTTGTCAGCACACTTGGATTGTTCTCCGATCTGGCGGCGGCCAGCTGCCGCTCCATCAACTGCTGCGTGAAGTTGAGCGACCGCTGGGAGTCCTCGAGGTCTGAAATGTCCCCAGAAGTTGCGGGCTGAGAACTGGATGGAGATAAGGTCAAATCCAGAGTTGTCTCTGGATTCGCATCTGATGGTTCCGCTGAGTCCAGGGAGAGTTGATCACCATTTGCTGTTGATGGTAGGGCCAGGTGAGCGGCCTCCTCCGCAGCTTCCCTTTCTCGCTGGTTCCATTGGTGCACCCGGTATAGGCTGCACCAGGCGTCTGGAATTCCTACATCTCCACCAGAACCTGGGATAGTACCGCACTCAGTCTCCAGAGATAGCTGAACTGCTCCTTCGGTTATCGTTAGGTCAGGGGTGACCTTCCCATGCCATCTGTACCAGCGGCGGCGGTATCTGCGCCACCCTTCTGGCACCCATGCATCTCTCCATTTCTCATTCTCCTTTACCAGCGCCGCCGCGGCCATGTGCTCCGGGTGCGTCATCTCTCTCCAAGCACGCGTGCGATCCGCCAGTGACTCTGCTCGAAGTCCCGGTGATTCATCTCCCAACCTCGTAACCTCTGCCTCATGCTGCAGTCGTTCTCGTACAGTCTTCGGAGTTCTGCTGCGAGGTTTTCCAGTGCGCTTGCGCGCTGCGCTCGTAGTGCGCGCTGCGCTTGAGGCTGACGCCCTCTCTGCCAAGGCTGGACACGCTGCTGGTCGAGACGTCGAAGGAAACACCTCAGGTCGAAGTTTAAAAGGTGGGGGTTCTGAAGCTGGACCAGTTTTTGAAGTTCCACCCCCTTCCTCCCCACTGTCGTCCAGAGGGTGTGAAACCGCGGGCAGCGTTACATCCTGCATCCGCTGCCGCAAGGCTCGCATACGCTCCACCGGAGCTTTTCTCGGTACCCGCGGTCGAGGAGTTTTCCGCCAGGGGGTGTTGAGTGGGTTGAAGGTCCACTGGGTCTCCTCTTCCTGACCATCATCCTCATCCAGTGCTGCCAGTACTGATGTCTCAGGGTTAGGGTTAGGGTTAGGGTTAGGGTCATCCCCAAGGTCTGGGGGATCAACGCGGGGCGTTTCGCCACGCTCGCGTCGTGGAGCCGGACAGCGATCACCAGTTCCAAGGGAGCGATCCACACTGAACATAACGGGAGGCTTGGAGCGCTCAGGCGACGAAGTGGGTGATCTTCGTGGCGACCGTTGATGGCGCCGGGACACCAAGTGATGTTCTCGCCGGCCCTGCTCAGTGGAAAGGTTCGCTGTGTAAACAGCGGTACTGGTTAACGAGGGTTCATCCCGTAGGGTTCTGGTTCTGTCGAGACGGCGTTGTCGCCTCTGATCGGCAGACCAGGTGAATCCATACCCTCGAGCAGCCAGAGGGTTGGGGGGTGGCGGAGGATCCTTCTGGATATTCCCTCGGTTGTGGGCGAAGGCTGTACTCCTTGCCCAGGGGCGGTTACCCATACCGCCCTGTCGCCGGCGTCCCGCCGGCGGGAGGACACTCAGTCCTCCTCCTCCGCAGATTGCTGACCCGAGGAGGACGCTGCGGCCGATTCCTCGTTCTGAAAATACTCCAGCGCTTCAGCTTCATCTTCCAAATCCTCCCATTCTGTCTCCAGCGCTGCGATATGAGATTCATTCGCAGCGCGGCGGCGTGCCAAACGGGCTGGGTCGTCAGCGATCCAGGCTCGTTTCTTGGCCTCGTCGGGACAGTTAGCCCATAAATGGGAGTTAGAGTTGCAGACGTAGCATCGGCGTGGCGGCCTGGTCAATCCCGCAGGACTGGGAGGCACAGCGTGTTGCACTCTAAGGTCTGCGGGGTCGAGGTCAGTAGCGCCTTCCTCCCCAGCGTCCTGCACGGCGTTAAGTCTTGAGGACGAGCGACCATTCCTCCAGGCAGGACTTCGGTTCGCAGGTGCAGAGGCGGGAGAGGTTCGCGCTGCAGTCAAAGCTTCACTGCGCTCCAGTTTGGTGGCCACAGTGATTATATGCTGCAGCGCGGTGGATCCGGGATGATTGCTCTCCCATCGCGCTGGACTTTGCAGATCCAACCGATCCTCAATAAGGCGATCCATCACCGCTTGCTTCAGTCGCAGTCCAGACCAGAACTGATATAATAGCTGATGCTGACTGATGGCGTGGCAGTTGGGCATGGCGTCGGCCAATAACTGCACTACCTCGTGCCAGGATACCAAACGGGTGGCGAACAGACGCGCAGTCTCTTCTCGTCGCTGCGCCATGCGCATCACGGTCCCCGCTAGTCCTACCAGCGCGATGTCATCCAGCACGCTCCTGGCTACGTCGGCCAGGAAAGGAGCCAAAGTGGCGTAACGCCGGTTCCAGGCCTCCGAGTTCAACATACCACCTTGCTTGAGAAAAGTCAGGGATCGCGGCTGCAGTTTGCGTTGCGCCACCTCCTTCAAGATCTCCGGCATGGTGATCATGGTCAGGTCTAGGCGATAAGAACTCATGCGGCCCAGAGCGAAGGTGACTACGCCCATTGACAGAAAATTGACCAGCGCTTCAGAAAAAGGTGGAAGCGCGGCAATGTCGGCGTCAGTGGTGATTAGTTCAGCGGAGGAGGGGTACATAGGAATGTCTCTGATCAGCTTGAGCACATCAGCCACTGTCTTGGATTCGCGGTAGACATCGCCTGGGGAAGCCGCTCCCATAAGATCGTGGTGCCCTGGAAATTGAGAAAGGCGCTGGTCCACCGGCAGGAGTCCCGGAGCCGCTGGCAAGGAATTTCCAGGCGATCTGTACTCTGCTGCGCTGGGAACACCAGAGGGAAACCGGTTGACGCTCAGTCTCGCCGGTACAGTGGCGGGAGTTGGTTGGTTGCCGGCAGCCATTCCTCGAAACAGGTACGCCTCGGAGGATGAAAGTGCTGCCCAAATTTGGAGTCCAAGGGGGTCAAATTCGGTCAACTCGGACTCCAAGGCATTGTCCGCGATGGTCACCCATGAGTACAACAATGGCAGGCGCCTCTGCTGGGTTCCAGTACGGCTTTCAGCGCAACGCCGCGCTTCATCCACTTGCGTTTTCTCCATTTCCAAAGTGAAAGCGTCACTGTCCTCAATCTCCGTCAGGCGTACAGGAGTATGCACGGACCCATGCTGCGCCAGGTCCTGGATGTCCACTCCGATGTGCCGCATAGTCATCCAAATCCGATTTGTGTCGGTTATGAAGTGACTGGCGCTTCCGGGCATGGTTGGCAGTCGGTAAAAATAGTGTACCTCCGCGCCATGGCTGACAGTCACTGCAGAAGAAGAGGACAGGTGATTTCTCAACCAGAAGGAGGCTCCTTCTAAGGTCCAGAGTAGCACATCTAGACGCCTGTGTCGTGAGTCATCATTGTCTGAAGGCGGGGGCGAGTTTCCTGGTGACGGATGATCAGGATCGGCTGAGTCAGAAGGCGATGAGCCGGTAGCCGGTGGATCAGCCGGTGCCGGTGGATCTGGCTGTAATGGTGCCGGCGCCGGTTGAGCCGGTGCTGGAGCCGGTTGAGCCGGTGCTGGAGCCGGTTGAGCCGGTGCTGCTACCGGTGGAGCCGGTGCTGGTACCAGCCAGGGACCTGATCCAGCTGCTGGCGCCGGTGCACCTGGTAAACCGCTCGCCCATCCTAAGGTGTGCTGATATGGCGTCATAGGTGGAGCGCCCACCGCTGGTAGACCCGAAGTCAGATGAGGATATCGTTGGAGCACTTGCTGATGTAGATTCTGCATGTACTCTGATACTTCCAACATCATCTGATTCTGCATTAGGGTTTGATGCTGATGGTTCAGTCCTGGGATCGAGGCATCTGTGGGCGTTCTGGCTGAGGCGGGGTCAGAGAAGAGTACTCTGCGCTGTTCTGCCAGGCGCTGCTGGTGCTGTTCCCATCGCTGATGGCGTCTCTCCCGGCGAGAAAGCTGGTTCACGGAGTCGTCTTGGCTCAGAGATAAGTTTCTGACTGGGATTCGGCTGAGGACATCTACTTGAGAAGGGGGTTCGATGACTGGGAGAGGAGGCGGCTGGTAGGCTGCGAGTCCAATGGCACGCCTAAGCGCGATGTCGGCATAACTGACTGAGCCGACTGTACTGACTGGCTGCTCCGTAGTTGTTGAGGTCAGCGAGGTAGTCAGAGGTCTGGACTCGCGGTTCAACAGGGACTCGAGCATATCCGTATCCGTAGCTGCCTCCGTAGTCGCCTGAGTCAGTGAAGGAGTCAGTGGGGTTGCCTCGCTGTCTATCTCGGACTCAAAAGTCACCGATAACCTTGCCAGAGCGTCACCGATCACCTTAGGCTCCGTAGCTGTATCCGTAGTCGGTGAGGTCAGCGAGTCACCGGTCACCTTCTGCGTAAGCGTTGAGGTCAGCGAGTCACCGATCACGTTCTCCGTAAGCGGCGATGTCAGCGAGACCCCAGAACATGCTATGCTTATGTGGCGTGGGCCACCTGTCAAGCCGGAGCCACCTGTCCTCCCCGCTGCCCCCACCTCCCCGTTGCTTGTTGAGGAGGGAGTTGGATGCATTGAGAGTGCCATGGGTTCGCCAGCAGTGCTTTGGTTCATGCATTCTGACCTCCCCACTGCCCCCACACCCCCTTGGTTAGGGCGCGGAGTCCAGGCGAGAGTCGCACCCTGCTGCTGGCGCGTTCGCCAGTTTTGTTGGCCACATCGGAGCGGGAGGGAAATTGGCGAAGTCCTTGTTTCTGCTCATTCGCCTCGTTCTGCATGTCCTGCTCACATGCTGGAAGTTTGACTTCTGCCATTTCGCGCACTGCTATCGGGTCGCGAGGTGATAGGCCAGCAGGTAGAGGTTGTCCAGCAGAAGCTGCTCCAGCAGGCTCACCCAGAGGCGCGTTCTCGCTGAAGGGCGTGGGCAGCTGGCCGTGCGGGGAGGTCATCACCGTAGCTCCAGACCAAGTGTGTGGAGTCCTGTAGGATGGCAAAGGACTTCGCTGTCTCGGAGCTGGCGGACTCATGTCGCGCGTCCGCGGTGGGCTCCTGCGGCGCGGCGGTGGCGGGGTCCGGTCTCAAGTACGAGGTGGGCTTCGCTGGCGCGGCGGTGGAGGGCTCAGGTCGCGGCTTCCAGGCAGTCGCAGAATGCCAGGGGAAGGGGTGGTCATCAGGTTGACATACCGCTGGGGAGTCGCCCTCATGTTCCGCCCTGCACCAGGGGTGTCAACAGTCGGCACCCGTGGTGACGCCGCTCTTGCATGACGCAGGGGCGGATTAGGGCGCTGCTTAGGTACCGTTACAGCCTCCTCCATGGGAGGTGTCACACAAGCTGTTCCAGAAGCCAGAACCAGAGGAGTCGTGCTGTGGAACTCAGGGGCAGCAGCTGACAAGGTCGACTTCTTTTTGGGTATCTGGAAGCTTGGCTCACCTGCTGCTGTCGCAGCCTGCGGCGGCTGACCCGGAGAGGGCGCCTTGTAGGTGCCCTTCGCCCCCTTGCCAGTGGCTCCAGTGGCCGCAGCGCCTCTCGTGCTGCGCTGACTGGCCTGTCGTCCTCTCGTACGCCTGGGAGTGGACGTAGGCGACGTTGGAGGTGAGCGCCCAGTGTTGGCGTTTTGCATCATGTTGAAATTGAGTGTTGAAAAGTGGAAATCTGACCGTTGAGGAAGTCAAATCTGTCCAATTTGGGCAAATTCCCCCAGAACACTCAGAAAAATATTTCATTGTAGCAGTGGAAGTCGTGGTGAACAATAAAAATAATATGCTTTCCAGAGTGCAATGCTGTTTCTGGTGGTCAAATTTCAAAAATTGAGTGACAATCGGCAATTTGGGTAAATTCTTGCCGGCCATCCGGAAGCAGTCCAGACTAATTGGCTTGTTCTCAGTGTTGGAGACTATTTGTAACCTTCAAAGAATATTTTAAAAAATGGAAAACTATTCTTCTGGGCTTCAGTTTCCTCCTATGTAGTCTGATGGGCTCAAATTTGTCTAATTTTGACTCTGTCGTGCCGGTTGGTCATCCCAATTTAAAATGTAGAGATCCGTGAGGACCCAGGTGTCGGGGCCAGGTTCCAAACGAAAAAAACTCATCAAGAAACGTCAGGAATTTTTTTGTCTCCGTTAAAACTGCCTCCGAGGTCCTCTTTTCTCAATCTGACTAATGGTCCACTTTTCACTCTCGGCTCGGGTCAATCTGGTTGTTAATCCCGGTAAATTTGACTTGCTGGCGGCTTTAACTCCCACTTTCTGACCAGTTTGCAGCATAACAGTTTTTGTAAAGCGACTGTCTGCATGCAGGGTGAAAGGCAGGGGGCAAAAAGGCGCAGAGTAATACCACTTCCAAGTGAAGCCTTCTTGAGCACTTGACTGTGTCCGAGCCAGAGCTCAAGGGTCAGTCAGAGGTTAATTCTGCTTCAAATCTTGGGGCACAGGTCTGTTTTCGGCAATTTTGCAGTGTACAAAATTGCAATGTTCTGATACCAGTTGAACAAGGCTACAATTCAAGCAATTGCAATATCTTTATGGCAGGAAAGATTGACCAGTAAATTAACAGGTTGAGCAACAGCTCCTCCAAATAGTTACTTCAAGTTAGAACAGCCTCCAAATGGGCAGAATTCAAGTCTTATACTTTCAAGGCGCGCAGTTCATATCTCTAATTGATCTGTCCCATGTCGGCTGGCATATCATCATCTGCCACCTATACAAATCCTAATCAGAGAATCTGCATTTGGACAATCCTAATCAAGACAGTTGATTTCATTGTCCCTTGCTGGTCTTTGCCTTCTTCCTACGAGGAGCCACGTCAAGCACTTCTTCGTCATCACTGTCACTGCTTAGGGTGCATTTCAAATGAGTTATCCAACAGGCAGGATATTTCCTGGGTTGCCTCTTCGTCTCTTCGGACACCCCAGCCTTATTTTCACCCATTGAAGTCAATCCAGTATCTGGCCCAGATGGTTCCTTCGATTGTACTTGAACAGTCTCCACCACAGAGGCTGGAGCATCCTCGGATATGGCCTCAGACTTCTGCTCGGTGACAGGCTGATCCTCTGGCTGAACGGGTGAGGTCGGGGAGGTGCCCTTTGGCACCCAGATAAGTTCACCCTTATCATCCATGATCAACTGCAGTCCCAGTCTCTTCAACTTTCGAGCTTCAGCTTGTTCTTCGGCATCGTCAGCTACCAAGTCATCGAACTCGCTGACGTCATCCTCGGTGTCATCATATTCAGGCGAGGCAGGCTCCCATTTCGGACTGGCAGTATCCATGTCATGCTTACTGTCTGTGACGCCCGCGTCATCCTTGTCATCCGAATCTGGTAGCTTCTTCTTACTGTCTGTGACACCCGCGTCATCATTGTCATCCGAATCTGGTAGCTTCTCCTTACTCCAGGTCACAGCACCTGCACCCGAATCGTCACTGTTCGTAGGCGTCGATTGTACAGACTTACGCCCCTTGTATGGAATTCCACGATAGTCATCATCGTCATCCACCCTCTTCTGATTACAGTACGCAACACCGAGCGGAAATGAGAATGGCGCTACCGGCGCCTTCACTAGAGTAGCGTCTTCCAGAAACCAGCCGCCGCCCCTATTACGCTCCCAGCGGCGTAGCGCACCAGAGGGGTGGACGATAATATGCTGCCAGCTATAATCGAGCCCAGGCTTTCGCTCCCCATAGTACGAAGTCAATGGCTCGGGAGTCTCCTTCCGAGCCCATTGCCATTTCACTGCCCCAGTACGCATAAATACAATATGCCAATCGTATGGCTTGGTATGGCTAGTGTTCCCTGGCACATTCGCGCTGCAGTCAGCGCTTCGCTGCGCTCCAGCTTGGTGGTCACCGTGATGATATGCTGCAGCGCGGTGGATCCGGGATGATTGCTCTCCCATCCCGCTGGACTTTGCAGATCTAGCCGATCTTCAATGAGACGATCCATCACGGCTTGCTTCAGTCGCAGACCAGAACTAATATAACAGCTGCTGCTGACTGATGGCGTGGCAGTTGGACATGGCGTCTGCCAATAGCTGCACTACCTCGTGCCAGGAGACTAAACGAGTAGCGAACAAGCGTGCGGTCTCCTCTCGTCGCCGAGTCATGCGCATCACTGTCCCCGCCAGTCCTACCAGTGCGATGCCATCCAGCACGCTCCTGGCTACGTCGGCCAGGAAAGGCGCCAAGGTGGCGTACCGCCGATTCCAGGCCTCAGAGTTCAACATTCCGCCTTGCTTGAGAAAAGTCAGAGAGCGCGGCTGTAATTTGCGTTGCGCCACCTCCTTCAAGATCTCCGGCATGGTGATTATGGTCAGGCGTCTAAGCGGTAGGAACTCATGCGGCCCAGCGCGAAGGTGACTACGCCCATCGACAGAAAATTGACCAGCGCTTCAGAAAAAGGTGGAAGCGCGGCAATATCGGCGTCAGTGGTGATTAGTTCTGCGGAAGAGGGGTACATGGGAATGTCCCTGATCAGCTTGAGCACATCAGCTACTGTCTTGGATTCCCTGTAGACATCGCCTGGGGAAGCCGCTCCCATGAGGTCGTGGTGCCCTGGAAATTGAGAAAGGCGCTGGTCCACTGGCAGGAGTCCAGGAGCCGCTGGCAAGGAATTTCCAGGCGATCTGTACTCTGCTGCGCTGGGAACACCAGAGGGAAACCGGTTGACGCCCAGTCTCGCCGGTACAGTGGCGGGAGTTGGTTGGTTGCCGGCAGCCATTCCCCGAAACAGGTACGCCTCGGTGGCTGAAAATGCTGCCCAAATTTGAAGTCCAAGGGGGTCAAATTCGGTCAGCTCTGACTCCAAAGCATTGTCGGAGATGGTCACCCAGGAGTACAATGACAGGCGCCTCTGCTGAGTTCCAGTACGGCTTTCAGCGCAACGACGCGCGTCATCCACTTGCGTTTTCTCCACTTGCAAAGTGAAGGCATCACTGTCCTCAATCTCAGTCAGGCGCACAGGAGTATGCACTGTCCCATGCTGCGCCAGGTCTTGGATGTCCACACCGATGTGCCGCATAGTCATCCAAATCCGATTGGTGTCGGTTATGAAGTGACTGGCGCTTCCGGGCATGGTTGGCAGTCGGTAAGAATAGTGTACCTCCGCGCCATGGCTGAAAGTCACTGAGGGAGAAGAGGACAGGTGATTTCTCAACCAGAAGGAGGCTCCTTCTAAGGTCCAGAGTAGCACATCTAGACGCCGGTGTCGCGAGTCACCATTGTCTGAGGGCGGTGGCGAGTCCGCTGGTGACGGATGATCAGGATCGGCTGAGTCAGAAGGCGATGAGCCGGTAGCCGGTGGATCAGCCGGTGCCGGTGGATCCGGCTGTAATGATGCCGGCGCCGGTTGAACCGGTGCTGGAGCCGGTTGAGCCGGTACTGGAGCTAGTCCGGATGCCGGCGCCGGCATGAGACCTGATCCAGCTGCTGGCGCCGGTGCGCCTGGTAACCCGCCCGCCCATCCTAAGTGTCTCTTACCCATCTTTATGTTGGCTGCAGCCAACATAAAGCCCAAAGTTCCGAAGCATATTACTCATGGTTAATGGTACATATTGCTCCAAAGCAATGTTGTTTGAAGGGCTACTAGACCTTTAAAAAAATGTCAATACGTGGTATACCTTCTTACACCCATGGGGGCTTGCATAATTGTGCCCTAGAGTTGGGGTATGATCGCGAAAATACAAAATGCTCATTATGTTGGCTGCAGCCAACATAAGAAAATTGTGCAATGTGAGCGGCCTGAGAAGGGCATTGAAAAATCGGACACCTATGTTGTCAAGATCTCGAGCTGCTCTTTCTGGAGTGTCTTGTCAAAACTTTCATCCGAGTTCATCTTGACCCTCAAAATATCGATCGAAGTAACATGGGTATGTAAACACCCAAAATTCCTTGGAAATTTCACAAAATTTCACATTCTCTTGAATAGTAACCAAAATTCTCGCCGATGATTTCGAGCGTCCCAATGTTGATAACGCATGTGTGAAAGAGAACATCCCCGCCGTCATTTTGAGCTAATAAAATGTACAATCCGATACCGACAGCTCCCGGCATTGCCAGCAAGGCTTATGTTGGCTCCAGCCAACATAAGGGGCCCTAATGTTGGCTATAGCCAACAGATGGGTAACAGACATAAGGTGTGCTGGTATGGCGTCAGAGGTGGGGCGCCAACCGCTGGGAGGCCAGGAAGCAGATGAGGATAGCGTTGGAGCACTTGCTGATGTAGATTCGGCATGTACCCTGATACTTCCAACATCATCTGATTCTGCACGAGGGCTTGATGCTGATGGTTCATCACTGGGATCGAGGCAACTGCGGGCGTTCTGACTGAGGCGGGGTCAGAGAGGAGTACCATGCGCTGCTCTGCCAGTCGCTGCTGGTGCTGTTCCCATCGCTGATGGCGTCTCTCCCGGCGAGAAAGCTGGTTCACGGAGTCGTCTTGGCTCAGGGATAAGTTTCTGACTGGGATTCGACTGAGGACATCTGCTTGGAAGGGGGGTTCGACGACTGGGAGAGGAGGCGGCTGGTAGGCGGCGAGTCCGATGGCACGCCTGCACGCAAGGTCGGCATAACTGACTGAACTGACTGTACTGACTGGCTGCTCCGTAGTCGGTGAGGTCAGCGAGGAGGTCAGAGGTCTGGACTCGCGGTTCAGCAGGGACTCGAGCATAGCCGTATCCGTAGCTGCCTCCGTAGCTGCCTCCGTAGTCGCCTGAGTCAGTGAAGGAGTCAGTGAGGTTGCCTCGCTGTCCATCTCCGACTCAAAAGTCACTGATAAACTTGCCAGAGCGTCACCGATCACCTTATTATGCTCCGTAGGGATATCCGTAATCGGTGAGGTCAGCGAGTCACCGGTCACCTTTTTCGTAAGCGTTGAGGTCAGCGAGTCACCGGTCACCTTCTCCGTAAGCGGTGATGTCAGCGAGTCACCGGTCACCTTATTCTCCGTAGCGATATCTGTAATCGGCGAGGTCAGCGACTGCCCAGAATATGTTATGCTTATGTGGCGTGGGTCACCTGTCACTGAGCCGGAGCCACCTGTCCTCCCCGCTGACCCCACCTCCCCGTTGCTCGCTGAGGAGGGAGTTGGATGCATTGAGTGTGCAGTGGGTTCGCCAGCAATGCTATGGTCCATGCCATCTGACCTCCCCGCTGCCCCCACACCCCCTTGGTTAGGGCGCGGAGTCCAGGCGAGAGTCGCACCCTGCTGCTGGCGCGTTCGCCAATTGGCCACATCAGAGCGTGAGGGGAAATGGCGGAGTCTCTGTCTCTGCAACTGCTCTTCGTTCTGCAGGTCCTGCTCAGATGGAAGTTGAACTTCGGACATTTCTCTCACTGCTACTGGGTCGGAAGACAGTAAACCAGCAGGTAGATGTTGTCCTGCAGAAGCCGCTCCAGCCGGCTCACCCAGGGGCGCGTTCTCGCTGAAACGCGTCGGTGGGCAGCTGTCCGTGCGGTGAGGTCATCACAGTACAGTAATCACTCACCTTTAAGGAACTCCGACGTTAAGGAACCAGCCAGCCTTTGGGGGTATTCCAAGTTGATGAGAAAAGCTGGCTGGCTTTCTCTCGACAGTGTTAAGAAATAAGAGAATACATTGTTACGCTAAGAAAATGGGGTGCTGGCGGGGGGGTTACAAGTTGATGAGAAAAGCTGGCTGACCTGGAATTTACGGTTTCTTAAAGGTGAGTGATTACTATAGCTCCAGACCAAGTGTGTGAAGTCTTGTAAGTTGGCGGAGGACTTCGCTGTCGCGGAGCGGGATGGGGCTCAGGTCGCGCGTCCGCGGTGGGCTCCTGCGGCGCGGCGGTGGAGGGTCCGGTCACGAGCCCGAGGCGGACTTCGCTGGCGCGGCGGCGGAGGACTCCTATCGCGGGCTCCAGGCGGACTTCGCTGGCGCGGCGGCGGAGGGCTCCTATCGCGGATTCCAGGCGGCCTCATGATGCCAGGAGAAGGGGTCAGCATGCTGACATAACGCTTGGGGGGGGGTGGTCCTCATGTTCAGCCCTGCACCAGGGGTGTCAACTGTCAGCACCCGTGGTGACGCCGCTCTTGCATGACGCAGAGGCGGATTAGGGCGCTGCTTAGGTACCGTTACAGCTTCCTCCATGGGAGGTGTCACACAGGCCGTTCCAGTTGCCAGAGCCAGAGGGGTCGTGCTGTGGAACTCAGGGGCCGCAGCTGACAAGGTTGACTTCCTTTTGGGTATCTGGAAGTTCGGCTCACCTGCTGCTGTCGCAGCCTGCGGCGGCTGACCCGGAGAGGGCGCCTTGTAGGTACCCTTAGCCCCCTTGCCTTGACATCCAACACGCACATGTGTTTGTTGGATGGTATCTATGTATCATATGTTGATACAATACTTGATCATATACACTTAGTGAGTCAGTGTAATGTCAACATACATAATGATGTCAGTGACTTATGTATTGTATAGGTACTTTCTGATTTAGTACACTAAAGCAAATTGATTTATCATATAAGATGATCTGTATACCAATGAACAGCATGTAGCTAACATGATATATATCAATTTGGTTAGTGGTTGTAATCCTGCATATCTCATCGTGAATGACGAGTTGATTGGTATAGTTCACACATGGCTCCGGTGAGTATTCCTTTCATTGATCAACAGTAGAACAGTATCCCATCCCAAATCCTACGTCAGGAAATACTGAGCTAATTACTGTCTTAATGATCATGATCGGCACCTTATACCAAGTGGGTTCGTTTATAGTTTACACTTGCACAGCAGGTATGCTATGTGATATATTAATGCAACATCTGGTATGTATATGAGATGTGCGTGATATCTACAGTGTAACATGGTTGTATTGCTTATTCAACCCCCGGTTCCACAGGGTACAAGCCTGTGGTCGGTTAGGCGCGGACAAACAGTCATTAAGTCGATCGACAGAACTATATGGTGATTTAAAGTAAGCCCTTACTTTTTAAATTTGCAATACTTCCATGATGCATTGTTATATATGCCTATGTATGCCAACTGTTATCGTGATCAAGTTGGATGTGTACATGTGTGCATATATGTCAATGTATAACATGGTGGTATTATGCTGCATGGTATTGCTGCATGGTATTGTGACGCATGGTATTGTGATGCATGGTATTGCTGCATGGTATTGTGATGCATGATATTGCTGCATACACTTGGTATATACTGTATGGATGGTGTATGCTGCATAGTACAAAGGAAAAGGGAAAGGATCAGCACCAAATCCTCCTAAGCCTTGCCATCGTTGTGGTCGTCCTAATCACGTCACAAAGGATTGTTTCTCCACCAGGACACCAGATGGAAAACCTATTCCAGGCAAGCCTCCAGCTCAGAATCCAAATTTCAGAGGACAGCAGCAACAGAATCAGGGTGCTAAGAATGAGTCTGGCAAACTCGTCAACACGATCAACACCCTGGTTAAGGAGTTAAAGAGTCAGCACAGCATTAATGCAGCAATTGCAGCTCCAGCTCCAATTCCAGCTTCAGCTCCAGCTCCTCAGGGAAACTCTCAGGGTACTGCACAGGTACCAGTGTTGAGAGCACCCCCAAGGTAAATCAGCCTGAAGATGCCACTGAAGCAAGTGGCCGGGTTGAGAGTATCTCAGAAGAAGTCCTTTCCAATCTGACATTACAGTTTCAGCAAATGGACACTCCCTCAGAGCACATCGCACAGATGCAGTCTCAGACAGCACAGCTGAAATCACAGAAGAAGCTGTTGTTGTACAAAGGGAAAGTATATGGACAGAGTACTCACATCTTGGTAGATCCAGGAGCTACATCGTCTTTCATCGACAAACAGTTCGCTGCTCAGCTTGGTATTGCACCCATAGATTCCTCATCATTCTCAGTGGGATTGGCTGGAGGAAGCCAACTACCCTGCACATCCTATCTTCCCAATGCTACATTTACGCTGGGTAAGTATAAGGACACAGAGGATTTCTACATCATTGACATGAAACCCTTCACTGTCATTCTGGGTCAAGATTGGTTGGAGAGGAGAAATCCACACATTGACTTCCAGTCCAAAAACCTGACGATCACTAGGAAGCACTCATCAGGCTCCAGTGTTCGCACAGTTTTATCCAGAGTTGAACAGACTCCAGGCTCAGATGACCTTCCTGAAATGGAATTGGTCAGTGCCACCACCATGAGAAAGCACCTACGTCGTATTCGATTCAGTGGTTCGGTTGAAGAAGCTGTAGCTTATCTCTTCTTTCTCTCAGAGGTCGATGGTGAACTGGTCTTCGCAGCAGCAGACTCAGACACCACTATGGAAGACCCAGAGGTCACAGCAGCACGTGATCAGATGAGGGAAGACTTTTCAGACATATTCCAGGAGGATCTTCCAGCTGGTCATAGGCCAGAACGGTTTGAAGGTGGTTATCATCGAATCAACATTGAACCTGGGCACAAGCCGCCATCGCAGCCAGTTCGTACCATACCAGTGCCCATGATGGAAGAGCTCAAACGACAGATCATCAAGTATGTCGACTTGGGTATCCTTCGTCCGTCATCATCTCCATATGGATGTCCTATCATTTTCGCTCCTAAGCCAGGTGGGAAGTGGAGGATGTGCTGTGATTATCGAGCCCTTAATAACATCACAATTAAGGACACGTATCCAACTATCCATTGCCACCTCACGACACCCTTCTTGAACAGCTAAAAGGTGCACGATGGTTTAGCAGATTTGACTTCAATCAGTTTTTCCATCAGATCCCTATACATCCAGATGACATTCACAAAACAGCTATTCGCACCAGATACGGTTCCTATGAGTGGACAGTTATGCCTTTCGGATTGACCAATGCTCCTGCAACCGCTCTACGTGTAGGAAATCGGGCATTCTTCGACTTCATCGATCGGTTCCTTGTCATTTTCATGGATGGCACTATTGTGTACAGTCCGGACTTTGACAGCCACGTGAGTCATGTCCGACAGTTTCTCCAGCGTTGCAGAGATCACCAGTTCTTCATCAGGCCTTCCAAGGTGGAGTTGTTCGTCAGATCTATAGATTTCATCGGACATCACATCTCTGAAGCAGGCCTATCCATCATCGAAGACCGAATCCGAGCAGTCATAGCAATACAGCCTCCAGTGTCTTATGGTCCTACCGTTGGAAAGCAGCCTCTACGCCGTATGGCTAAAGATGGCAAGTCATCCCTTCGGTCATTCTTGGGCATGGTCGGTCAATTCAGGAGATTCATACCAAAGTTCTCCAAGATTGCCGAGCCGCTCAATCGTCTCCTTAAAGATAATGCAGAGTTTGTCTGGGAATCTGAGCAGCAGAAGGCATTTGATAACCTCAAAAGTGCCATCTGCAATGCTCCAGTACTACAGCTTCCAGATCAGAAACTGCCATCTATTATGGAGGTCGATGGATCGGGCACACACGTTGGTCAAGTGGTACTACAGGACCAAGGAAAAGGTATGAAGCCATGTGGCTATCACAGCGTCACTCTTTCTGATACACAGAGACGTTGGCCTATTCCTGAGATCGAGCTATTTGCCATTGTGGAGGGCTTCTGATTCTTTCGCCACATCTTGTTGGGAGCTCCTGAGACTATTGTACGCTCAGATCATCAGCCACTGGTTTATTTCCAGTCCAAATCCACACTAAGCCCCAAACAGGCGAGGTGGTTGGATGAGCTCTCCGAGTACAACTTCCGAATAGAGCACATTTCTGGCGAGAAGAATAAGGTTGCAGACGCACTCACTCGTATCTCTACACTCTTTGAACTCACTGATTGTCTGCAACATATAGACATCAGCGAGGTTCCAGTCATTGACATACCGTCTACAGATCCTACATTCATTGCTCTTATATCTTCTTCATCAGCTCATCAGCTTCACGACATTATTATATCCCAGTATGATCGTGATACATTTGCACAGACTATATTGTCCAAGCTGGCATCATCGACTTCATCACAGTCAGTCAGCAGTTTCGAGCTCATTCAGGGGTTGATCTATCGCAAGACCATATATGGCAGACAGCTATACATTCCACCTACAGCCAAAGTCCCTACAGATGACGGTGAGATCACACAGCTTCGCCACATTCTCCTTCATGAGTGCCACTCAGCCACCATTTCTGGTCATGTAGGCAAAAATCGCATGCTTCATCTATTGCGTAGCCGATATTATTGGCCAGGAATGACGACGGCAGCCATCCAGTACATTCGGGAGTGCCCCGTTTGTCAACGCCAGAAAACGAGAAGACACAAAC